>MJUU01049364.1:178080-198484 GCA_002080025.1 Modiolus philippinarum
AAACAAAAAAAAAAACAAAACAAAAAACAAAAACAAAACAAAACAAGTAAGAGAAGAGAGAAACAAAGGTGGAAGGGACAACGAGTTTTGATTGCCACTAGAAACGAGAGAAATTGGTAGGGGCAGGAAATTTAGCCTTAAGACGGCATGGAGCGTCGCGTTTCTCCACACAGTTTGGGTACAATGGTTCGCGAATATTCCCCGACTACCCCGCATAGATAGGGCATTTCCCTATCAACCAACAGGGGACGCGCCCGGCAGCTCTGTAGCCATGAAAACCGATTCAGTTGCCGGGAGTCCACAAACTCATGCCTTAAGCCGAAAGAAAATGCCGAATTGGAATAAAAAAAAAACCAATTCTTCGAACTGATAAATTGTATGAAAGAACCGGTCATAATTACTCTGATTTATTTCTACAGCAAGTTTTAAACAACATGCCCGCCCAAAATAGATTCCTTAGTTCTTCAAAATCGTGGTTGACATCCATGGCATAAATTAATATCATTCTTCCTTGGATTATCAGATTAACTTTATTTGATTGATTGATTAGTAAATTTTCAGTGAGCAATATTTCAGCTATATAAGGACGACAATAAGGTCTTCAAAGGTCATATTCATTAAAAAAAACAATTAGCAAAACAAGAGAAATGAAGGTGGAAGAGCAAACGGAGGCTACGAGTTTTGATTGCCACTGGAGAAGAAGAGAAATGGGTAGTGACAGCAATTTAAGCCTTCCGTACGAATTCAAGTGAGTCTTCTATCCTTAGAAAAATATAGATGGGGTCTTTATACTTCGTAGACCCTGGCGTTTCTTTTCACAGTCCGTCAGCAGTGGTTCGCGGCCAGGCTTTTCGTAAGATATCCCGACTAACCCGCATAGGCCGGACATTCCTCTATCCACCACCTCTAGCGACGCACCCTGCAGCTCTGTAGATGAAGCCCATGAAAAGTGTTTGAGGTGCATGGTTAATTATTTCATCTCATCAAAACAAATACCAACACAATCAATCCATGAAATGATAACAAGTAATCAACAATTTCTTCACAATATGGCTACTGTTTTGTTGCACGTTGTGCAAGGAATATTACTGCAGCTCGCGTATTTCGTCCCGTTGGAAACATTGGCTACGAGAGTTTGAATTGTACGCTGCAGGGATGCCCCTGCGAAAAAATATCCTAGCTTCACAAAAAGTCCAAGGATAACCTTGGATATCCCAGCTTCTCACCCTTTTAAAAGCAGGGATAAGCAAGGACATTTTTGAAGCATGGATAACCTAGGATTTTTAATTATCTGAAGCAGGGAAAAGCAAGGAAATCCTAGGATTTCACTTCTTGTAAAAGAAAAACCTTGGACAAAACAGTAGAGAAAAAGTCCAAGCTTTTTATGAAAACAGGGAAAAGCTTGGACTTTTTCTAAAATATTAACAAAAGCAGGGAAAAGCTCAAACTTTACACTATGTATCTTTTGGAACTAAAGTCTCAGCTTTTGTTGTACCTTGGATAAGCATGGACTTTTTGAACACCATGAATTGTACCAATTTATGTTAAAGTCCGAGCTTTTAAAAACTGAGATTAGCATGGATTTCTCCAAAGATTTAACTTGAACTGTCAATATTTCAATATGTAGAGACAGATTTGGATATGAGAGTGGAAGTTGAGCTTATTCTTACTTAAAAAAAAAGTCTCTTCTGTTACTATCCTGAGATATTTTATGTACTTTGTTTATCGACAAACTTTCTTCCATGTCTATGTGGGCTTCAGGGTAGCTGAGTGGTTAAGGTATCTAAATGTCTATTGCCTTTATAATCACTGTAGTCTATCACCGCTGCTTTAAAACTTCACACCCCACACTGAACATTATAAGAGGCCGCATTCATTTTTCAATCTTACGTAAAAAGCTAGTGAGTCTTCCTCCACTGCTAATACTGACCGGTATGAAATAGCTGAAATACTGCTGAACCCATATCAATCAAGCAATTCAATGTCCTTGTTGTGTACAAGTTATAACCATGCTCCAGACCACACAGCTTAAAAATAAGCTTGAGAAATTTTCTGATACAAGTTTGAAATATAAATTGCCACTCATGTCCAAAACTAATGAGTACCAGAATTTGTAAGCATCAAAAGCAAAAAAAAAATTTAGACATAACCTTGTCTATTTCACCTTGAAAATATATTCTTTTTGACTTAATCATCTATTTTTAGAAAAATTATTCAATCTGATTAATTTTGACAGGGATAAACAGTTGTTAAAAAATAATTTAAATGCAATGTAGTTCAAAATTTTTCATAAATCAAACAAAACTGCATTACTGAATTTTCGTTATAACTTGCACAAAATGTCTGTACGAGTTATAACTTGTTCAAAATTACAAACTGAACTCAAAATATTATAAAACATGCAGATCAGTGGTAATTTATTATAAAGAAGAGCTAAATATGCCCCCACTGCCCCCCCAAAAAAAACTAAATAAAATACCCGGTACATGTATGCAAGATACAAGATTTTGAATGTGAAACAGATGGATATATTTTATAAATTATATAAGCATCTTCCCTGAGTAATTTTATATGAATCATTCTACAGAATATTAAACAACAACATAAAAATCCAAAATCACCAGAAATCATAACCTTGGATGTTGAAAACAGAATGCTCACAAAACCTAAATAATTGATTGTAATTTAATTATAGTAATGCTTGGGTCATCTGTGCATCCTGAGAGAATAACCCAACAATATTTTTATATAGTGAATATAGCTGATACAAGTGTGCTAATTTTTAGTAAAAAATGAAAAACTTTACATGCTTATGTAGTTGCCATGACTGATACTTGTACAATTGAGTTTAAAATTTCTCTTACATCAATTATGAACTTGACCATATAAATTTGGAAGTCTTGCAACACATGGATAAGCAGCATTCCCATCAAGGTAGAGTAACTTTTCCTGAATGTTTTCAACTAAAATTACTGGTTCTGGGGTATCTATATCCTCTGGTTGCACAGCAATAAAATGGCTAACACATCTATGTAATAAGGCCATTTCTTCCTTCATTTTAACATATTTTATGACTGCAACACATTTGTTTGTTTGGTGATGAAGTAAAAAATACTGAATTGATGCTATTGTTGATTCATGATCCCTGTTGGACAAATCTGCTGCATGTAATAGTACTACATAGCCAATTCTTTTGGACATTCTAGAATAATGCTTTGAAAAGAAAACAGTATCCTTGATAACAATTCTACCAACTTTTGAAACATCCCCTAGATCTTGGTTTTGAGCAATTCTCAAAATTTCTTTAATAGCATTACATAACTCATCATTCAGTACTGTCTTTTTTATACCACCAGCAATTTTACAGTTACGTGCTTCTAATTTTGTTTTTACTACTCTTCTTGTATTCATTGCCTGCTCAACAAAGTCTTTTAGCTCAGAATGATACATTTTTGAACAATTTACAGTTAGTCTTTTCCTTGCTTGGACAGCCCACAGAATTTGATAGCATACATCTCCTGTACCATGAACAGATTCTAAATCAGTGCCATTCATGTCTTCAAACGAAAAGCAAGACCAAGCCCAGAGTGGGCCCAATTTTCGAACATATAATGCCAGATGTCGACCAATGTTATGTAAATTAAGTGTACTATTATTTAAGCCATACAAGTGTGCAAACTTTCTGTAGTATAAATTAAGAACATTTTCGGCATGATCTAACTGGTCAGCAGAGATTCTATCACCTAACAAAATATAAATGCCTTCAACTAGTAAACAGAGGTGGTCAAGGTATTCTGGGGTCATTGTTTCAATTAAGCACGGAATTGAATAAAACAGTAGAAACATCTGAAGTTCTGAAGCTTTCAAATGATGTACATTGTTTTCAATTTTGCGTGGTAGTCTTGAAATATCATCTGTTGGTTTCATTTTTTTAAGGTTTTTGTCAACTTTTTTAATTTCCCTGCCAATGAAGTATGGTTTATCCGCATGAGAAGAAGAAAACCATAGTTTCAGCATCATTTTTGTAATGCCTAAGAACACTCCATGCATGTAATCAGGCACTAATCCCCATACAACATCTAACCACTCTAGACCATGCAGTGCCGTGACGCCTTTAATCCCCAATTCTGTCTTCCCAGTTTCAACTGCAGCAAGTCCACACATTAAAAGCTCTGAAAAACAATATAATTCATTTAAATACAACACACACTTTGTCATATACTAGTATGTAAAACTGCAAATGTTCTGTGTTATTGACATTTCAATAATACCTAACAAAAAGTCAATGTTCTACTATTTAGTCATTTGATGCAACAAAAATTTAAAGTTCTTCACACAATCATTTTGTTACTGAACATTTTTAGTTTTTTTTCTGATAATCCTCAGTTAGGTCGATCCATTGCTGATTTTCCGCTTTCCTCCACCTTCTATACAATTGAGCATTTAGCAGCATGATGGTTTCGATAGTGCAGGTTGTCCTAACCGGTTCTCGTTCTTGCCTTATTTTGTGGGACTGCCGGAGAGTTCCATTACTTTATTATTATTATCGTATTTATTGCATGCTTTCATTGATTTATTTAACTGTGTTGTAATGTTTCACCCTGGAGTGTATGGCAGCAAGTGGTACGTATATTGTATGTAAGTGTTTCTATTGCTATGTTCCCATTGCTATGTGCTATTGCGGGCTCTTCCACTTACATGACTTATCGGGTATTCTATTGATATTATATTTCTAATAAGTCACTTCTGACTGTTTTGAAACTGCATGCTCTAATTAATTGAAAGTGTCTGAACGAATATTTTTTTTTTGAGCAGACTGACTTTTGATTTTAAAATGGTATACAGTTCTGAGTCTGATTGTACAAAGTATGCACATTTTTAACAAAAAAAAAAAAAACAATCTTATTCAGTAGTGCTTGAGGCCATCAATATTGGTAACCAATACGACATCCAAATATTGAAGGTCATACTGTATACACATATAAAATGTAAAAAGGAGATTATAAGAATACCTTCTGTAGTTCTATTCTTGTGCATTTCACCAATATCTCTGTATGGGTATACTCTTGCATTTCCTCTTCCCTGTTTTACCACTTGACCTGGGTCCTCACATGTGATACATCCATACTGCCCATTATGCTGCGTCATTTCTGCAAGTTAGGCTTTTGCCTGTAGATCTAACGTACCCGCAAACAACATTCCCCTTGTTTGTATATTTTCTCCTTGAACATTAATCTTTATACCTTCAGTTCTCAAACGCTTCATATCTTCCACAAAAGGTTGCAAAAATGTTCTAAAAATGGGTTTTCCCTTAGATTGCCAAATACCCCATATAATTATGTTTCTTCTTGAAAATCTCATCAGTGGAGGAAGTTCATTAATGACTAGATATACTGGCCATATTGATACCCCAGAAGATTTGAATAATGGAACTCCATCTGTATTGAACAACAGAGTAAAATTCTCTCTTGTAGCCATAAACTCTCCAGGCTGACACAATTCTTTATAAATACTAGCATTCAAGATTATATGAATCTAACACCGGTGAAAAGGCAAGATCAAGAAATCTCAGACACCCAAGGGTAAGATTTCAATATTTCTCTGACGAGGCTTGCCGAGTCAAGAGAACCATTGAAATCTTACCCGAGGGTGTCTGAGATTTCTAAATCTTGCATTTTCAACGGTGTTTGATTAATTTTCTCACTTTTGTAAACACAAATAACGATTTATTCACCAACAAGCCGTACTTGACATTCGACTTTCCTAAGCGACGTCAGTGACGTCAGAATACGTTGCTTGGTAATTTCTGTCTTGTACCAGGGGGTACAAGACAAGGAAATCTCGCACCGCTAAAAATAGGAATTGTTCTGTCTCAAAAGTGAGAAATCAGAGATGTAATTTGTATTTGTACATTCTGAACGATAACCCATCATGGCAGACCATATTCCTTCTCTCTGAAGTATATCTTGCATTTGCTGTTCTACTGACAGACATGTAAAATATGATTTTTTCCGCTTAAGATGCTGCTTGTTAAAAGACCCTTTGTATCTAAGTCCTTCACAACCTTCAACTATGCACTGAAATGTATTGTCATTCATTGGAAATAAAGAAAAACATTTATCACAAAAATCAAATGTCTTACTGTCTGCTGATCCCACTATTTCTTTCAACTTGTTAATATCTTTGACTTCACACTCAGGGTTGAATATATTCATTATTTTTACAACATCTTGACAGCCATTATTGCCTAAATGGTATCGCAGCAAAAGAGAAAGCAGTGCCATATTTTTTCTTCTTCATATGTAAATTTGGCTTCATGTTCTGGATTGTTTGTTTTTTCACATGTGACATTACATTTCTCATCATCATTACTGTCAGTGTCTGTTGGAGATTCATAAGTATAACTAGTGAAAGAGTCACTGTCAGAATCAGTATAAATGGAATCATCTTCATCACCAGATTTAAATGGATCTGCTACTGAAACACTGCAGCCAGAGGCTGGTCCAATAACTGGTCTATTCTGCAAAAAAATTGTTTCTTCTTGAACATTACCACTTGACACTCCAAGAACATCAATGTCATTTTCATCTGATGTATGTTCAACTGTTTGCATTTGTATATCATTACCATCACACAGATTAGCAGATGAAACTGTTTCATTGCTGTCTTTGCATGTTGATGAAATACCGGCCTTATTGAAGCTATAAGCATGGACAAGATGTTCATTTCTATAGAATGTGTTATCTGAATTTGTGGCATAACTTTCTAGCAAATTGTCATCATTAGATATACATATAGGTATTGCAAGTTCTTGACCAAAGCTGCTTGATGATGCTGCAAACAAATTTTCTTGAACAGGTTCATTTTCATTCTCTGTTTTTAAGTGTCTCTTTCGATAGAAAGTCCTCTTTGGTATGGGTACATCTGGGTCAGTCAGATACAATTTATATCGCTTCACATCATGATCAGCTGAAATAAATTGTTTTTTTTAAATAACACTTTAAAATTCATAATACATGTACTATCTTCATTAAATACTCATTTGACACTGTCCTGTCTGTTACGTGTTCAGAAATTTTGTCACTAAAGTGAAATGATTATAAACCTGCATATAAATCCAGAATTCATTATAATTAATGAACTGACACATGCACAAATGTACCAAATTAGAATTACATACAATTGGCAGTGTGATGTGTGTTATGCACAAAGTAGTTCTGACGTAACTGATAGTACTGAACCTTAATTACAAAGGGTTATTCACTATTAATACAAATGTACTTTATGTTTTGTGTGGCATTAGCGTTGCAATGTCTATTTAATCATCATCGTTTCTATAATGTGCCTTTTTGTGTGATCTTCATTTTAAGTTTTACGGTTCTTATCACGATTTGACAGATCTATCTCTATAATGTGTCTACTAGTACCTCATAAAGGAAGATAGACATCTTTGAGTAGAATCAGTAGATTCAGAGTTATTGCTGGAGTACTTCTTTCTGACTATTTTTGGATAATGGATTTCCATTTTATTTGATTCTGATACTGCTGATGAGAGGTTACTCCTTGAAACATGTGTACAGCATACCAAAATTTACTGTTTATTATGCAACATAGGTATTTTTGTATTGACACGCACTGAATTTGACATTACACATTTCGCTTGCTGTGCGAGTGGTGTCATGCCTGAAGCAGATCAAATTGCTTACCCTTCAGTAGCACCTGATGAAACTCCAGGTTTTTGAGGTGATTACTAGTACCAATACATAGTCAGTGCATTATTTTGTGGTGTTAAGTGTTTTTTGTTTTGTCATTGTTGTTTCTGATGTCTCTTTTTGTACATATGGCAAAATGATAGGTACTTTTTGATGCAAATTTATAAATATGCATGAGCAAAATATACCATGTGATGACTATCTGAAGACCTGAAAACCATAACCTGTGATGTCTACTTCAAACTGCAAAATTTTGGGTTATTTCCATACTGAAATGGGGTTTATTACCCTAATGGTAGAAATATCAATCAGATGGGTATATACTATGGCTTTAGATTTTGATCATTATCCGGTTCAGCATGTCAATTTTCTCGGACTTTCTTCTACTTCTGGATATTTGATCAGTGTCATTTCAGTGTAAAAACGGTGTTCAATAAAGCGCAACATTAAAGATCCATACTAAGCTTAATATCCAGTTCAGCATGTCAATTTTCCCAGACCTTCTTCTACTTCCAGAAATTTGATCAGTGTCATTTCAGTGTAAAAATAGTGTTCAATAAAGCACAACAAGGATCCATACTAAATTTATAAATAAAATACACAAAAATAATAATAAAATAAAATAAGTGTTTAAATTAAAGGAAATTGGGTTAATGTCAAGGAGACAACATCCCATCTTGAATGTAAATAGAATTAAGTAAGTACTTGTGTCATATTTAATGCATATTCAAGTTTGAGACAGGATGAAGAAGCATTAACGTTGCTGACAGCTGAGTAATCCCTTCGCTACGATCATTAGAAAATGTTGAAATCAGCTATTCTCGCAGATTCAGCCATTTTTTTTTTACAAAGACATTTAAAGGGCCTTTTCTGCAAATTTTCTTTGATTTTGGGAACCTCGAATATTGAACAAAGACACCTCTATTATATGTTAAAATGTGTAGAATTTTGTTTGTATCATAAAAAGGGAAGAAACTGGTTCAAGAGTACTAATTTCAAAAGATACACTATCACAGAAAATATACATATTTGCTTATCAATGCTTGTTATGTCTACTGACGTCATGTTCATCTAAATTGCAGCCATATGCTAATTAGTAAAATGGGTTGAATTTCTCCATAAGTGATTTTTATTTTGCCAGGTGTTAAGTTGGATTGAGGATTTTCGGATAGTGCTTCGGTACTCAATTTACAAATTTTGGAGCATGATTACAGAAGGACACCTTCAGGACCCCTATTTATGCGTTGTCCATTTTTTGTACATGTACATGTATGTTCTAGATCATTTTATATCGTGGTCAACCAATTAGTAGTCTACTTGTATCTGTGTTGGGTTTTAATTGTGTGTGATTTGCGTAGGACCAGTCATACATGGCCCTATAAATTGACATCAGTGGGATACTGATTTTTTTAACCAGTAGCTCAGCTTGCTTTTTTGTGAAAGATAGCTCTGGATAAGCAAAATTTTCTACATTAAATGCAAGGCTGAACACGGATTTCTGGCTGTCAGGGAGCCAGTACGCCACTATGTCATCGTGAAGTTCCTAAATGTAATGAGTGAGCAAAACCTTGAGGGACCAGATACCGGGATTTTTATTTATCACTCATCCTGTGCAATGAGGTATCATGTTACATCTGACTGGACTACCCACAAACTATCACTTACGTTGTATCCCATGAATTTTGAGTTTATGTGACTCCAGGGTCTGTTGTCTGCTTAATGTTTTACCACATATGTCACAGCGGAAACTTTCCATCTTGTGTTATTATCTGCCCTCGGGTTATCTGCATGAATCTAGGTGCACGTTTGTAGGTAAACAAACCGAAATTCGTACGTTTGATAGTTTCGAATTTCATTTCGTATTTATACAAAATTATGATCAAGAAAGCACACGTGTTGAGCATTAAAAATGTATCTCTAGTATATTAATAATCGATTGTTTTGTTAACAATAAAAGTTTAACTATTTTTACGAAAATTAACAGATCTGACCTAGCACCTCCACGTTGTAGATCAAGCTTTCATAAAATTGTATTTTCCGTCTATGTGTAAATACAAACTTGTTCACAACAATTTTTGGCTAATTAGTTGAGTTTTATAAACATTTTTTAATAAATAAACTTATCTGTGTGGCTTACTGCACAGGCCATTGGTCATTAGTCCGATCTCCATCAGTCGAGATTCTCGCGTGATCTCGAGCTAGCTGTAATTCGATACTTGCGCCCTTTTTGAATTATTCTGCCAGTGGAAAAAATCCAACCCGATGATCATGGCGAAGCAAAATGCTTATGCAATCATGATTGATTGATTGATTGAATATTGTTTAACGTCTACTCAGCAATATTTCAGCTATATGAAGACGAGAAAAGTTTGTTGATAAATAATCACTTTGGGGTATGGAAATGGCCATGGGACGGGAAATTCTGACTGCCACTGGAAAAGTAGGGTGAAATCGTCAAGGGCGGGGAATTTAGCCTTGTAGCCGATCACCTACGGACCACCCCAAAGAGAGCTTGCTACAAGGGTTCTTTAACGTGCAGGAAGCGTGGCATTTCTTCCAACACGTGGACCTGAGTTTACATCCCATCCGAAAGATGGGTTGTGTATTTATTAATCCCGCACAACCACGGAATGGGTCCTATTTCTATATCCCGGGACCCTCGGGGTCAGCCTCCCTTTAGGAGGGGTCACACCCCGCAAGCCGGAGATACTGGGTCCTATTTCTATATCCCGGGGTTCCCTCGGGGTCCTCTGTTAGGATGGCTCATGCAATCATGAAGTGGCCGACTGACGGTGATAAATTGTCAATACACCAGCTGAAACTGATCAAGGAACCAGTAAAGCAATGGAATGATTACGAAAAGGGGGACAAGGGAAAGGCTTCGTACCCAGGAACCAAGGAACTATGGCCATTTGTAATCATGGCTACAGGTGGTACGTTTTTACAAACAAAAATATGGCGTTCACTCCAAACATACATAAATTAAACAATATCGCATTCACTCCAAACATACAGAAAATAAAATTAAGCCATCCTAAGTCATGTAAGTGCTTCAATTATGCTATGAACCGTTGTATGACGCAGACCTTTCTCTTATGTTTTGGAGGGAGTAGGTACAAACAAAGGGGGTTGTTGCAATATTATTTCCGCAAAACATATGGCCTGCTTTGGAGTGAAAAGAATACTCCGGCCCACATGTCACGTCCTCGAATAAAAAAGTTATTCCACAAAATATTCTTGCAGTCGGTGTAGCCAAACATGAATACAAAATTCTGTGTGCATTTCACAATTTTTGGCATTGACAAGGTATTCCCCTATATATGCACCACCAGAAGATACCAGTAAGCTCTAAATACACGAGTAGATATGATAACGTAACCCTCAGTCCACTGTGCTCACTCAGGAATGCAGTGGACTGGGTTACGTTATCATAGCTGAAGAAAAAAGATTCAGGTGCCAGGCAATTTTGATAAATGGTTAAAGACTTCGTCTTATATGAAAAAAAAGGTGGGACAAAATTTGTATTTGGTGTCCCCGGATGAGAATTTACTAATTGTTTTGAAGTTCCTTATTTTAAAATTGGTAGAGAAATTTATTCTACAGAATTTTTTAAAACAATGACTGTTTTAATATGAACAGGGAAATACATGTATTGTCAGATTGTACTGGGAACACCCTCGAAGGTAGGCCATATAAATTCCTGTCCTGTATACCCCTCTTTACAAAAGAAATCAAATGGTCTGTGCAGATGATACTGTACAACCAACATGGAAAACACAAAGTTAGCCTTAAAAAACAGATCATCATGACGATGACCGACTAGCTACATGTACTTCGGCGTAGGGACATGGATGATCACAGACTGTACACCTTAATGCGTGATCCAATTTGGACAAATGATTGAACTGGAATCCTCGTGGAACCATCGCGGAATATTTGCATCTTCATGTTGTCGACTACATGTATGTTGCAGTTGTACTACACATTGAGGAATATCTACATATCTTCTCTTAATAATAAATCTGCCTGTAGATCATGCAATCCAAATAAATAAAAACACTAAACATTCTCTGAAGATGTGTATTTTGGTATTGATTTAGGACCATCAACCTAATGTGCATTCATGTTACCTGGGATAATGATTTTTTTTCATTGGTCAGTTTAATTCTTTTAGAAGTTTACATTTGTCTCATAGAATGGCTTTTGTCAAGCCCCTGTGTAAAGTGCCATCTCCAGGCTTTCTCTTTATTAAAATTAGAAAGACAATGATTTTTGACAGAATATTTTTTGACACACAAAAATATAAAGTCGAGACAGGGGAAGCAAATATTAAGGGAAGACTACTACGATGATTCAGAGGTACATGTACCTAGGCTAAGTCTGTCCATGATGATAACGCGGGATTTGCGTTTTCCTTGTTGGCTTTTCAGTAGTACTGTAATACTACAGTATAATGGCATGTACTTATTTTCGTGGTTTTAGTGCCCTCAAACAAGTTCTGGGGTATATCAGTCCATGTCATGTACTGTCTATCTAAGGGTCTGTCAAAAAAGGCCTTGGTCTGGTAGACTCTAACAATCCAAATGTCTGCCCTGGTAAACAAAATTCCTCATCAAAGATAATGTATAGTCAAAACCATTTAAAAATAAGGTTTCAAACTGCCATAATGGTAGATTTGAGACTTTATTTCGTTACTGTTAGTATTTTCTGCCCAAAATCATACACGAAATTGACAAAAAATTACTACCAAGACATAGTAGACATCCAAACATGGACAAATACCGGAAGTTATAAAGAATGACTCTTCGATAAGTATTTTCTGTCCAAAGAAAGTCTTACTCGAAATTGAAAAAAAATGGCAAGAGTTCCGTTTGGCACCCCTTATATGTATGTCAATGCTTATTACGTCAACCAAAGGGGTGCCAAAAGGAACTTTCCAAAATATTGACTACCAAGTAACGAAAGACTTCCAAACCATGCACAAATACAGGAAGTTATGAAGAATGACACTCTGTTTTCAGGAAAAACATTAAAAAAATGAACGAGTGAATGGACATGGAATAAATGTATATGTGAGATAAAATTATCTCTATAAATACATGGTAAAATAAATAAAGCAATGGAACGATGCTTTCATTGTCATTCTTCATCTTGAAGTCACCTGAGGTCTTCAACAATGAGTAATCACTCATACCTTGATAAGTAAGTTCAAGATGGCCCTTAGCACTGGTTTGAAAGGAATTCATTGCTAGATATCAGCAATGCTACATCCATGACTATTTTCCGTAAATCTCCGATAATACAGAACATGGGAACTTTTGGTCTGACCACATTTTGGTGGGTGTGACAAGTCATATAAGACTGCCGGACCAAATGTCTGTCAAATGTCGTATATGAATTTGGCACAGACTGTATAATCATTGTATTCTTTCTATTTCATATTCAATATGTGGGTAATTTTAAAGAAATAGATATCGCAAAATCCATGAAAATAAATACTGCAAGAAAATAAAGTACAATTACAGTACATAAAGATTGCAATCTGAAAGTTCTGCATGCAGTCAAACTTGTTGATATGATCTTTGTTCGCTAACCCTAATACAAAAAGCATGTGTTGAACTTAATTATGCCCTGTTTAGACTACATGTGTGCCGTCGTATCATACACAGTTCATTTGATTCTTTATCAATAATGATTGACATTGTCTTTGTAAAAAAATGACTAAATTCTATTGTGTTTAATTAATTACGTACAACATTCAGTCTGTTTCTTCTCACAAGTTTATGACAATGTCATTTATTTAATGCGAATGTGCGTCTCAAACTCACAGCGAGGACAGATTTTATGAATTGGTTCTATTCAAAACCTGTAGTCTAAACGGGGACATTAGATAGGATTCGGCTTAGATTTGAAATCTTACTGCTAGATGATTAAATTTTAAAACACATTAGGCTGATTGAGTACTGTCAAGTTCTTATGCTGCTCAGACAGATGTACTTACATACATGTACACCTTGTCAATGTGCTGAAATGTATGCAGCAAATGAAAGTCACAAAATTGAGGCATAAATAATGTTTGTTTGCTGTTCCCCAACTTGGTGACCCATCAAAATGGCCCTTACCCAAAATATTTTATTGGCTTTCTGAAATAATGTATTATTTTATTTTATTTTTCATTGATTGATATTTCTGTAATTGCTAAAATAGTTAAGTATTTCTATAGTTTGATGAATCTTAATAAACACAAGGAATCTGTGAGCCAATGCCCACTAGTGATACCCCAGCTCTCCACATTCAGCACCTAGATGACTGATGGACTTGAAAAGGGGAGACACTGTACAACTCAGCTGTGTTAGTGCTTAAGGTCGCCACACTCGCCATGGGCGAAACATTTTCGTATGTGGCGACTAAAAAAATTGCTGTAATCGCCACTTTGGCGAATTGGATATCCTCGGAACAGTCGAGAGAAAAAAATTTAAGCGTGCCGAACTACTCGTAACAATCGTAATTGTGTAAAACACTCCAAAGCACATGATCGGTCAAAAAGTAAAATGTAACTTTGAATCCAATGACGGGTCTTTTTCTATAAATTCCGGAACGTTCTCTATGTGAAATATTTCAATTCCGGTTATTTATGTCTGTTTCTGTGCACGTTTTTTATTTACTATTTTATTAATACACATGGCCGACCAGGGGCCAAACAAGGCTAATTCGAGTACCAGAAAGCGTCAAGGAACCCTTCTTTCCTTTTGAGAAGATGGTTCTGCTAGTAAGAAAAAAGACAATGTGTTTTTTTTTGTGGCTAATGAAAGTTGAGTGTGGCTAATGACAAATGGCACCTATTAGCCACTTTGGCAAAAGGAAATTTCAGCCTACCGCTAACACAGAACTCACCATACTTAAGCTTCAGACCAAATATCAAATCATTAATACATATACAAGCTGAAAAATCCTTGACGAAAAAATGTGTTACGGAATGAATGACGGAAGGACAAGAGTAAAACAGTATTACCCCCCCCCCTCCCCTTTAGAGCGGGGTATAAAAATTATAATTTTCCTACCTTAAGGATGTAGTAAGGTGAAATTAAGAAAATCTACAATCTTAAATTGATACTTTCAATGGAAAGAACATTTGTAAAGGAACAAATTCAGCTAAAAATATTGATAGGTTATGGACTTTGTTTTCAAGATATTTCACATTTTAAATATGGCGTGAAAAAGATCTCTCAGGCTTTTACCTTAGTATAACCTGGAGGCATTATTGGTTACTTTCACATAGAAGGAAAATCTACAATTCAAGGAAATTGTGCTTACTGACTTTGAATTAGTTACTGAAGCCCATGATAACAAGAAAATTGGGTGTTATGGGGCAAGAGATATTACAAAGGAATAATGGATAAAACCTGAGGAACCAAATGACTTTTACAAATTTCAAAAATCTCACCTTACTACATCCTTAACCTACCCATGTTCTGAGCTTTTGGGTATGGGAACAGCAAGTAAGCATATAATTAAGTGTGGCCTGATACAAATTGTAAAACTTCATGCTTTATATTTATTGAATTTCAGAAGTAGTTGTGAATTTTGCAACAGTTGTGTTATATTAATTTTTTACTGTCTTAGGGCTATTCCAGGGAAAAATGTACTGGGGGGTTGGACAGCATTTTTTTCAAAGACCCATCATCCACCAAATTTAATTTCACAACACATACATTGTACAATTTAATTATGGCCACCCCCATGACCCATACAAAAATAATTCCACTGCTGTCCAACACCCCATATATTTTTTCCTTGAATAGCCCTTGATCTGGTTGGAAATAAAATATCATTTATTTTCTGTATCAATTTGATTCCATTTTTCATGATACGATAAGTTATTGACAACCATATTTTTCTCAAGATGAGTAGATAATATAGTTTCTCTTCATTAAACAAAATGCATGACAAAGATTGGGCATTGGAATGCAGATGACTGTTTAACACGGTGATCTTATATTGTAGATTAGAGTGACTCAGCAGCTGAGTTTCTTCAAGCATGATATAATTTTGAATAGTGCAAAGATATACATAATATCTTGCATTTCTGTGTGTGTGTATGTTCAATTAAACCTGCATGAACCGAGACTTAAATTTGTAAGTAAAATTATAAATTAATTTTCAAGAAGTTTCTGATGTATTATTGTTGAATAGATACATGTGTAATGTAACAAAATGTACAATAAATGGAAATAAACTGAAATTTCTGTCCAAACTCGTAATAAGGGTTAAAATATATATAGAATAATGGAAGTTTTGTTTCTGATACGAAGAATATTGTGGACAATAATGGACGAACCCACTTGTGGGTGAGTCCAATATTGGAGACAATATTGAAGTATCAGAAACAAAACTTCAATTATTCTTTTTATCGATCATTTGAGAATAAATTTTGAAATAATAAAAATCAATTTTCAAGAAATCGGGAAATTGACTATTGATTAGTAAAAGCATTCTGCTGGTATTGAAGACGTTGATTTCTCCGTAATACATTATGACGTTGAATGACAAAGTAGGCATGGCCTAATATACTTTTTGCCAATATTTTTTCGTATTCGGGCAGTATCAAATACTGAAAATATTTGCTACACCAGATCAAAGAAAACTTATACAAATTACCGATAAATGAGCATATTGGGATATATAAACTACACTAGAAGATAGCAATGATTTGCAAATTTTAACTATTCATGTTCAAACATTAACTCAGTATATATATATATGTGTGTCCAGCCTAAATTTTTTTTTACATCTTTATGCAACTAAGGTATTTTTAATTTTTACCATTGAAATAAAAAATACATATTAAATGTACAATGTACATAGTAGGCAGAAACAATGTATAAAATTGTTTGACTAGCTTAAGAAACAGGTAGAAATGTGGGGTTTACCAAAAAAAATATATAAAACTTAATCATCTATTTTGGTAATATTTGAAACATTCAAATCATGGGCTGGCTAGGAATACGAAAAAAATATTCATAGGGTCATATTCCAGTAGTTTATACAGCCATTGCAGTTTAAAGAAAATTACTTGTATCAGCAATTAAAGAATCACTTGATACATTGGAATGTCTGGCTCAATTTTTGTTTCTATGAATTGACATAAAGTTTATTGTTTGTTTTCTTAATTTCCAGAAACTAGAAAGTCTTTGGAAGATTCTCTTATAGAGATGCTGAATGCTAGACAAATGGCTGAGACAGTGAGTGAATCAAATGAAACAGACTCACAGAGCACAGAGCCTCAGGAGTCTGATCATGGACAAACAGAGGAACAAGGAAACAAAGAAAAGAAAGGAGATAAACTTCCACCTAAGAAAAGGAAAAGTAAGATTTATTTAATTACACAAGCATTAAGTGATATGGTTATGGCCAAATATGATAGTGAAAGATGGTCCTGCACAGTATTGATGTATCCTGTGGCCAAACCAAAGGACATTAGGGAACAAGCATTTTTTGTCTTGTCAATGGCCAAAGGCTCAGAAAGCGAGACGTAGGATTACAGCGTACAAACTTTCATATAAATGATATGACCGTGAATTTTTGGATTTCCAATAGCAGTAAACATGTTTTTCCATGCTGATCACAACAAAACAAAAATTCGAAATGGTAGACTTCTGGTCATAGACAGATTGAAACCAGACCAGATTGGAGAAAGCACACAAAAATTCCAGATTGTTACCAAAGACCAGCTGTTTTTGGTTTTCAGCAGTCTACAGTAAACACACATACATATTTTGTTTGCCGTAAATAAATCTGAATAAAGATACTGAAATCAGTACTGAATAATACCAGAAAATTGTGATCATCTTCATTTGGTATGAAATAGCCTTACATGGATTTACTTGATAGTAAATAAAATGTTTTTTCTTTATTCTCATTTTACTAGGAAAATCCATCCAAAGAGCTGCTACAGATAGTGATGAGGAAAATGTTGTAAGTCCTGAGGTCAAGAGAGCAGCATTAAAAACTGCATTAAACAGTGTTTTAACAAATAGAAAACGTGTTCTAAAGCAAACACCTATCAGCTCCAATCAAAGTCTTGAATTCCGTACACCACAAGACTCTGGGTGCAATCCAAGTATGTCTAAGGAAATGCCTAATTCAACATATCAACATGCAAGCATGAATAGCAGTGTGACAGCCAGTAACAATCACAATATACAACAAAGTTCTGCTCGTAACCAGACAACGGAAGTTGGTACACCTCACATGAATTCAAATGCCAGCCTTCAAAATATGCAACAAAATTCAGCACCAATCGCAAATCCAAGTATGTCGAAGGAATTGTCTAATTCAACATATCAACTTCAAAGCATGAATGGCAATGTGACAGCCAGTAACATTCACAATATACAACAAAGTTCTGCTTGTAACCAGGCAATGGAAGTTGGTACACCTTACATGAATTCAAATGCCAGCCTTCAAAATATGCAACAAAATTCAGCACTGATCGCAAATCCAAGTATGTCTAAGGAATTGTCTAATTCAACATATCAACATGCAAGCATGAATAGCAGTGTGACAGCCAGTAACATTCACAATATACAAGCTTCTATGCCTTGCCAGTCAACTGAAGTCGATACACCTTATGTAAGTCAAAATGGATCTTTTCTCGGCATGATGAATAGTCCTTTGTATCAAGATACGACTGCACCAGTATATAGTATGTCACAACACAGTCAAATGAACATTTATGAGAATTACAATTATTATGTAAATGTTGCGGGAAAAAATTTCTTAATGAATCAGGGACAAAGTAGAGAGTCACAATATCCACAACCTGATAGAAATGAGGGCCCTTCGATTCTGCAGCTATCATGACACTTGTGAACGATGTAAACGTTTTGAAGGAGGATGTTGAAAAATTAAAGGCAAAAGTGTACAAGGTAAGTTGATTTATAAGATTCATTCTTATTAGGCCTTGTGTATTCTCTGATGGGATGGTGTACTGTTTTCTGTCTTTTACCATTCATACTCTATCAAATCAAGAGAACACCAAGACTTTGATCAATTTCTTGAAACTTTGCACGATTGATTGAGGAGAATATCTTCTGTTTATTTTTATTTCTTTTTATTGGGAAATTTTCTATCTAGAATTATGAGACATTGAATTTTCAAATATCATTCATTTTCTTTTAAGCATATGTAAATGTAATTGTTATTTGTGAACTTTTTTTGGTCACAAATTTTGAACAGGAGGTACTTATCATAATTTGTAATGCTTTGTACCTATAGAAAAAATTTTATTGCTGGGGGTGTGTATCAGTAACCCTAACAAGGCTGAGAGGTACATTGTGTGTTGAGCAAACCAATTTTGTTTTGTTTTCTTTTCTTTTTTTCATTATTTGAACATCGTACAATTAGTTGAACATTGTATGGACTAGTGCATGATAAGGGTCCCACTCCAGTGGCCAACTCGTGGGTGAAAAATAAAACCCATCAAAACATTCAAAATTTTGATTACTTTTGTACCCAAATATCAAATCTACAAGATTACAGCAAAACGAGGAAAGTTTTTATTGTTTTAATTGAAAAAAAAAGTATTCGAAGATAATGTGTCAAAGAACTTTGCATTTCTTTATCTCAATAAGCTGATATCATAATGGAATATGCCTGTTGATAATAAATAATTCCCGTGGCACGTAGTGTAACGGGAATTTATTGTCTTTACGTTTTGTGAAACGATTGGTCAGGCGTATGAATTTAGGAGTTTCGGCTTACGTTTTGTTAAACGATTGGTCAGGCGTATGAATTTAAGTGTTTTGGCGCCAAATTGCAGGGGTGGTTAGGCAGTGTATTAGTTAAGTCAATTCTAGGCCCGCACTCGAGCTGTTAACATCAAATCTTTCTTATAGATTAAGTGGGTGGTATTTTTTAGTACTTAAATTCCAAATGGTACTTTGCAACTTTTTGACTTTGCTGAACAATTTATTGTTTGATATTTTATATACCTAATTTTGTATGTAATTTTGTTATTAAACGCGGCAGCTCAGAAAAAATAGACAAACACAGCGAGCCTGTCAGCAAACTTAAGTTTGTGTTCTAGTTGTTTTTATATATTCTATATATTATAATTGTTTACCAGAATTTAGAGTTGGAATAGAGGAAAGACTTGTTAAGAACTAAAGTAATGTAATTTGGTATAGTAATTTGACATTTTATTCTCACTAAGGTTGGGTTGCTGACAAATTTCAAATTTCAACTTCCTATTGGACATTGATTACACTGAATCTTTTTCAATTCTGGTATACTAAAAATCATAAAGCTTTTAAATAAATTTCTTGTTAAATATAGTAAGAATAATTTGCATCATTCTCATTAGGCCTAAAAAATACCCTGTGTTTCCGCTAACATCACTGAAAAAATGGGGGTGTTAGGTCAGCAACTCTTGCCAGAAAATAAGCATGATTTTCCCAAGTCTGATTCTGGCATTAGTTTTTCTTTTTTCTAACCAAAAATGGTGGCTGGTAAGTGTTTGGAAGTGAAACTTTACCATTTTACCTTAGGGCTTGTCCAGAAATAAATGTACAATAGGGGGTGGGAAGGCAATTTTTAAAATAACCCACCATGCATAAAATTTTAATTCTTTTGTCTAAGTGCTTCTTCAGTGCAAGTCTCCAATATACCCCACAACCCATCAAATTTTAAAA
>MJUU01049367.1:0-18945 GCA_002080025.1 Modiolus philippinarum
GAATGATAAAAGCAAAATTGTCGAAATGGAAGGGTCGATCAGAGACATACAACAGTCTCTTGAAAAGGTCATTCAGAAATGGACAAATCCCAAGACACTAACCCACCGACGCGATCGCCCGAGAAAAATTTCAGGAGTCGGAGAGATATACAGTGTTTTCACTGTAAACGAAATGGATATTACATGAGAGATTGTCGCTTCAGGAACGGACATTCACCCATGACCGAGAACGGAACAAATACGACTAGCAGTTTAAACTAGACGGGGTTGCACTTGCGGCCGACAGTACAGCCAAGGGAAATTTAATTAATTTTGAAAATTGTGATATAAATAAAAGGCCAACGTATACGCGGCTCACTGCATAACGCAGCACTGTTGGTTTGTTCAAATGTGTATAGATAAAAAAAGATATTGACATGCTTGTAGATACGGGATCTGCAGTCACCCTTATTTCGAATGATGTTTTTGAGAAATTTTTCAATAATAATTATAAGCTCCAAGTGTGTCTACAACCCTTACCACTGCAGATGGGGAACCCGTGGAAGTATTAGGTTCTAGTAACCTACTTTTAAAATTGAATGGTCGTGAATTTATTCAAAATGCAATAATTGCTGATTTAGGCAATATTTAAGGGATGTTAGGCTTTAATTTCTTAGCCAAAAATGATGTCACTATTAATACAGGCCAGGGTATTTTAGTGTTTCCAGATTTTAGCGTGAATATGTACATGGAAAAAGACATTGGCACAACATGTGTAAGAGTCCAATTTGTAGAAACCATACATTTGCCCTGGGAAATCAGAAATGTTCATAAAGGGGGTGATCGAAGGGCAATGTAATGCCTTACTTAAGCCCGAAATAGGATCATGTTTTCATCCCCAAGTCTGTCGTCACATCAACTGACAATGAGGTAATGTTTTCTATTTTGAACCCGACACCGGCCACTGTGATACTTAAACGAAACGTGCCCGTCGCAACAGTCCAACCTATTTGGAAAATAATGGAAGGTAACTTCCATCGTTCACCTGAAAACAATACCAAGCAAATTACAGTACCTGAACATTTAAAATCCCTCACGGAAAATGTATCTGACAAATTGGCACAAAACCAGAGGGTGCAGGTCGAGAGCATTATCGGTGAATATGCCGACATATTTATTGGTCCAGACGGAAAACTTGGTCAGACCGACCTAGTCGAACACGGTATAAATACAGAGGGTAGTAGGCCCATTAAAATTCCCCCGTCTTCCCATAAGTCAAAGAGAAACGGCCAGCACGGAAATCGAGAAAATGTTAAAAGATGGAATCATCGAACCAAGTACCTCATCTTGGAGCGCGAATATCGTCTTAGTTAAAAAGCGTGACAACACAACCAGATTTTGTGTCGATTACCGTCGGTTAAACTCGGTAACAATTAGGGACAACAATCCACTGCCGAGAATTGATGACTCGCTAGACTCACTATCAGGAGCAAAGTACTTTTGTACTTTAGATCTTGCCAAGGGCTTCTTTCAGGTGAAAATGCGCGAAGAGGACAAACATAAAACAGCGTTCGCGACCCACAAGGGACTTTGTCAATTTCGAGTAATGCCGTTCGGCCTGGTCAATAGTCCCAAAACTTTTGAAAGATTGATGGAGCTTACGCTAGCTGGATTACAGTGGGAACGCTGCTTAGTCTATTTAGACGATGTTATCGTTTTTGGTACCTCTTTCGAAGACAGTTTAGGCAATTTGAGAATGGTGTTTGAAAGATTTCGAAAATCTAACCTTAAGCTAAAGCCCTCGAAATGCGCATTCTTTAAAGATGAAGATCGGTATCTCGGACATGTAGTGTCGTCGGCGGGGATTCAGTGCGATCCAGAAAAGATTAGTTCGATAAAAGAGTGGCCTGTACCAGAGTCTGTCTCGGACGTGAAAAGCTTCTTTGGAATCGCTGTATATTATCGCAAATTTATTGAAAATTTTACGGCTATAGCTTATCCTTTGACACAATTTACAAGAAAAGACAAACGATTCGAATGGGCCGGCGAATGCGAAAAATCATTTTTGGAATTAAAGGATGCTCTTCTGTCCGCGCCAAGGATGCTCTTCTGTCCGCGCCAATCTTAGCTTACCCTACGCGAAATGATATGTTCATTTTGGATACCGATGCAAGCAACTTCGGTATAGGCGCTGAACTATCGCAGGTACAAGACGGAAGGAGAAGGTCATCGCGTACGGCAGTAAGACTTTGTCAAAAACGCAAAGAGGCTATTGTACTACCTACAGGGAACTCTTGGCGGTCGTCATGTTCGCTAAACAATTCCGTTACTACTTGTCCGGTAGACACTTTTTAATACGCACGGACCACTCCTCTTTTATATGGCTGAAGAACTTTAAGGAGCCAGAAGGCATGGTAGCCAGATGGTTGTCATTACTTTAAAATAAAGCATAGACGAGGAGCACTACACGGAAACGCGGACGCGTTATCCCGCAAACCAAGGCGTAGATGCAAACGCGAAGAATGTGACCAATGCAATGACGGACCGTAATCTATTGGCAATGTTAATGCCATAATAACCCACTCCAAACAATGGGAAATAAACGGTTTAGTTACAAACCGTACAGACCAGCAAGACAGTCAGTGCGACGCGGCTTATAATATAGACAAAACTATTATAGATTCAAACTGGTCAGGTCAATGGAGTAAAAATGAACTCCTTGATGCACAAAGCTCTGATGCCGAGATAAGACCTATTGCGTCTTTGTTACAACAAAACGACAAAAAGCCAGAAATAAGGAACCAAAATAAAGAATTTAATATTCTTTTGAAACACTGGGAGTCATAAAACTAGCAAGGGGGGGGGGGGTCTACTTTATAGAGTTACCGAAAATGAGATTGGTTCAAATTGTACAACGTTAGTAACACCCGTTTTATTGCGTAAAGAGATTATGAAGCAATTACATGATACAAGGACGGTCGGTCATTTAGGTCGCGAAAAGACACCACAGCGGATAAAGGCTAGGTTTTACTGGCCTGGAATGACGGACGATATAACAAGATGGTGCCAGACTTGTATCCAATGTCAAAAACGTAAACCCAGTAGGGCATTGGTAAATCACCTATGCAAAACCAACCTGTATTTGGTCCAATGGAATGCATAGCGATCGACATTTTAGGTCCTTTGCCAACCACAGAAAACGGGAACCGATACATAATGGTCGTTGGAGACTACTTCTCCAAGTGGTCCGAAGCGTACGCTTTAGAACAACATACGGCAGAGTCCGCAGCAGATGAGCTCGCAACTCAGTACATTTTTCGCTTCGGAGCACCAATGAGAATTCATACCAACCAAGTGCCTCAGTTCGAGTCGCACCTTTTTAGCCGATATGCTCTTTATTACAGATAACAAAATCTCGGACTACTCCTTACCATCCACAGTCCGACGGCATGGTGGAACGCTACAATCGTACATTGATGGCAATGCTAGCGATGTTTGTCGACGACAACAAGGATGACTAGGATGACCATCTCTCCTACTTAACAATGGATTACCGCGCTAGCGTACAGGAAAGCACAAAATGCAGTCCCATCCTTTTAATGTTAGGAAGGGAGATTTCTCTCCCTATTGACGTAATGACGGGATTTTCTTACCCAGGTACCGAAGCAAGATGTCCGATCGAATACGTAGAGTGCATTAGACAGGCCATGCAACACGCTTCCGACTATGCGCATGACAATCTACAGAGTAGCTTTCGCAGACAGAAGCGGTACTACGACCGTAATCTTAAAAAGCGCTAGTTAGAAATCGGCACACAGGTTAGGCCTTGGATGGATAGGACCATACAAAGTCATTCGTCAGTTTTCAGATATTACGTACGAGATCGAGAGAAGAACTGATAGTAAAAGGAAAGTAGTCCATGTGGACCACTTTAAATCGTTTAATTTAAGAAACGAGCACGACAATGACCAAGATGATATAATCGAGGATGTACAAAGTCATGTTGACTTTAACAACATGAACAATGATTCTGAAACTGCAATTGTAGAACACTACCGTACACCTCCAGTTATCCCGCAAATTTTAGTAGGACCGGTAGGCTTATTAAGCCTCCTGAGAAATTCTCGCCATAATTCGCGCTTCGCGCCAAAAAAAAGGGGGGATAGTATTATTGATTATTGAATTTCCGTCAAACGTCCGAAAGACAGTATAGCTTATGGAATCAACGTTGGTCATAAATATCAAAGTACGCAATAAAATAATCACCGAGGATAAAAGGAATGAAACGTTCCTTTCATTTTACGCAACTTGTTGTTGACTTTTTTATTTATGATCGACTTCGAGTCGTTTTTGTGATATGTATTTGATACATTTTGTGGGATACCATGTTTTTTTTTTTTTTCAGAAAATTGTGTGTTGTTGGAGCAATTACCTACCGTTTTCCCCATATACAATGAAGTGTCTGAACTACATAGGTTAGATAAATGGTTTTGAAGTTGTTGGGAACGGGTAATATTTGGTTCTATGTTATCAATGTCTTCTGTATAGCGTAAAATGAATGAATTTTGGATTTATAAGCTTATTTATTTGCTTTCAGTGTTACCAGTATGTCCTTGGAGAACGACGATACGCTTAGCGTAATGGCAGAGGAGGAGTCATTTGATATTTCCACCAACTTTACAGACCGT
This sequence comes from Modiolus philippinarum, assembly GCA_002080025.1. Lineage (NCBI taxonomy): Eukaryota > Metazoa > Mollusca > Bivalvia > Mytilida > Modiolidae > Modiolus > Modiolus philippinarum. The sequence goes on from MJUU01049367.1 coordinate 4,668, forward strand.
ATTGAGTTTTTATATACCACAAATATGCAATGTCCTGTTTCTGATTGCAATACATCAGGGAGATTCCCCACCAAGGCAAAATATCAAAGACACTGGAAGTAGAGGCACATCTTGGACATACAGAAACATTCATGTGCAATAGCAGGATGCAACGTATTAGTCAGGAGGAAATCAGACATGAGGACTCACCTCAAATTTGTACACAAAGAAAGGGATAGTAGAAGGATAGAAGAAATACTTGTTAAGTGTGCCAATACCGTGGTTAGGAGTAAGGGTTATATTAACCATGGTTTCTCTGTGTTTAAAGGAAGGATACAAAAGAGCTCTTCGTCACCCCCAGCACCATCTCTGTCTTCAGCTGTAGTAATTTCATCCTCATCAAGTCACCATACATCTTCATCTTCTGCTTTGTCATCTTCTGGTTCAACATCTTCTGCATTCACAGATCTGAAAGCTGACGCCGTAGTGCCTTCAGTAACAATTGTAAAGGATTACTTGACAAATGAATCTGTTCTGGAACAAGGGGACGACGTTCAGTTTAGAGTTAAAATCACTGGTACTTGTCCATCAAAAACATCAAAGTCTTCATCTTCAGAATCTAACACAGTGACTCAAGCATCATCAACCATCCAAACCGAATCATCTTCATCTTCTGCATCTGCTTCTCTTCCTCCGACGAAAAAAGAAATCTCTTTCGCTTGATGAATACCGTTTGGCAGCCAGACCACCACCACCACCACCAGCTCTTCCTTATTTTCCGCCTCTTCAGAACACACATGAGTAATCAACTCAAACCAGTCAAATGGACATAAGGGAACTTTATGTTCCTCCCATACCAGATTCAGTTCAGGAACTGGAAGAACACCTCAGGGTGTTGTGCACGAATATGGACACAGTAGCCCGACAGCGAGAATCGGCCAATCAGAAGCTTGAACAACTCAGGAGGGAAATGCCGTCAATACAAAAGGAGAGGGAAATGCGGCTTAAGGTCGAAGCAGAGAATAGGGAGCTAAAACGGCAGCTTGCCGAAATAAAATACCGTTAGACCTTGTTTTGTATGCAGGAACCATGAACTGTATGTTGCGTTTCTAAACCAAGGATCCGTGAAGCCAGGAATTGTATTTGGAACACTGCGTTTATCTATTTAGTGAATTTTCATATTGATGCATAGTGACTTTATGCAGTAAATTTATAGATTTGTCTTTGAATAATAATTCCTATTATCATAATTCTTAATTATGAGAGAGGCTGTGACAGTAAATTTAAATACATATTTATTGTTATTTATATTTATACCATTGACAATTGTGTATATATTGTATATTTATTTGATTATCACTGTACTCCCTTGGGGACTAATGTGCATTCTGCTGGTGCACATTAGGTCTAAAGGGAGGGGGATTGTAATGGTAGACGTTTGGGAACCTTTTTATTTAGTTCTTATTCCCTTATTATTCATGTTTTATTATGCTCTTTTCTATCTTTCTTTGTTTATTTACTCTACCGGGTTACTTCTGGGATATATAAACAGCAGCGCCTTCCTGCCCGGGGTTGACCGGATTGATGGTTCTAGCAGACCACGAACTCTACGCAAATAATCATAGTATTCATATATATAGTATACACTTCAGATTAATTGTTATTGGTAAGGAAGACGTCTACCATTAATAAGATGAGATCTTATAAATTGTATTTACTACAATAAACCGTAAACTTTACAGAATTTTTTACTAGTAATACACAAAGGAAATGTCTGTGTACGGACCAATGATATTTTCTTAGACGGGAGTCACATACGAGCCAGATATATTAAGATTTATGTGAAATACACAGCAGGAAAACAACTCCTGTTACAAAGATCATTTCTTTGTGTTTCCTTTAACTATTTAAATTATTTTTTCTCCTTTTCCGACTGTTGTATATGCCATATGATTTCCATTTTTTTCCTTTAGCTCGCAGAAATCTATTATTGAATTTTCCTGATTAAAACTTTGTATCAGCGATTGATATTTCAAGTAAAATGTTCTCTTTCTTTCGCGTAGGTGGCTTGCGAATACCATGTTCCCAGAACTCATAATATCCGTTTTATTTTAGATAAGTTAGTTGACGTTTCAATTCGTTTCTGCACCTTCAGTGCGTCTACGGCGCAACCATGGTGATTTGTTTTCAGATGATGGCCATTTTTCATATTATCATAAATATTCTCCGTTATGACTGAATAATCATAAATCATACTTATGACACATGGTACAAAAACAATGCATATACGGCGTTACTAGAGTAATAAGATGAATATCCCATTTCATCCAATCTTTACAAAGCATTCTGGTGTCATTCGCTCAGATTCTGGTGAACGTAATATGTGTATTTTCTTTAAATTTCTCCATAATTTATAAAGAAAATAACGCCAAAACCCTATTTGTGCATCGTCTATCACATTTTACTCAGTAGCAAGTTAAAAATTCGCATGAACAAATGCAGTTCGTCTGGAACAATATGATGCGGTCCTATATCGATTGACGGGCGTTGTGAAACTCCGTATTGATATTTCGCAAATGTTGCTTCTTTTCTGATTTCCTTTATTGCCCTACTCTGCTGTTCTTTTGTGTAAAAAAACATCCCATGGTTTGCTTGTGTCTGATCTTTCGACTTAACACCAAGGACAAACATACTTTCCTGTAAAAGAATGAATAACCTAACATATTAGAATTAGTTTCATATTTTTAAGCGGTACAGGTTTCCGTCGACGTCAGGCGAATACTCCGAACAAAGATTGGTAATATCGAAAAACCGATGCAAGGCATTTGGAAATATTGTCGTACCTTTCTGTTGTTTTAACGATTACCAAAATTTTTTGCCCATCTGTCACTGTACAAGAATCCTTGATGTTGTTAATCGATATAATTACGAAATTCGAAATCTAGCTTTTTTAAGGTGATCGAATGTTGCTACTTATTCCTGGTATGCCTGGTCACTGACCTTTTATTTGTAAAATACAAATAAAGTCTGAATTTTTTCTAACTTATCGTTGTTTCGCCCTCACACATATTGACTTTGATTTCCCATTTTCGCCAGAAGTTTTATGGAAGCCTGCTTCAAACCATAGCCCGCCGTGCGGGGTCCCGGCTTATGAATATGCCCTCTGAGCTTGGAGTATGAGTCTTCCTAACAGAGGACCCCGAGGGAACCCCGGGATATAGAAATAGGACCTAGTATCTCCGGCTTGCGGGGTGTGACCCCTCCTAAACGGGGGCTGACCCTGAGGGTCCCGGGATATAGAAATAGGACCCATTCCGTGGTTGTGCGGGATAAATAAATCCACAACCCATCTTTCGGATGGGATGTAAACTCAGGTCCACGTGTAGGAAGAAATGCCACGTTTCCTGCACGTTAAAGAACCCTTGTAGCAAGCTTTTTTTTAGTGGTCCGTAGGTGGTCGGCTACAAGGCTAAATTCTCCGCCCTTTTCGATTTCACCCTACTTTTCCAGTGGCAGTCAGAATTTTCCGTCCCATGGCCCTTTCCATACCCCAAAGTGATTATTTATTAACAAACTTGTTCTCGTCTTGATATAGCTGATATATTGCTGAGTAGACGTTAAACACTATTCAATCAATCAATCCATAGCTGCCGTGTGCGTTCCCGGTTGATAAATAGGCCCGCGGCATCCTCAGAGTTTTGAGTAGGTGTCTTCCTAACAGAGGCGACACGTTTGCCGTGTGTTGAAAAATGTGTCGATGGTTGAAGAGATCCTGGTAGGTGCAAAAATGTGTTCAAACTCCCTTTACATCCGTTATTATCTGAGGGCTGAGAACACAGTATCAATACCTGACTTTGGCTCTGAAATCATCGAAACGGGAGGTCGGATGGGCCCGGTCCGATCAATCGGCTGGTCATGCCAAGCCCTCCAAGATATCTGTCCAGTCAGGGTCAATACTAACTCATGTCTTATTATTATCTTCCATGCATTCAACACTTCAACAATGTAGGATATCTAGGAGAAGGCGGTGGCTCATGGGTCAATCAGGTAGTACGCTTGTCATTAGTGTTTGAGGATTACACTTTGCTTGAGTATACCATTTAAGGTACACCTAATGCTTTCCATTGGAGATCCCTGAAATTCAAGCATTGCCCTAGTTGGCATTCTGTGGTGGATGGGTGACTTGGATGGTGAAAATCTTCCTTTACTTACATGTATACAACAACAGCACAAAATTTGGGCTTGGGGACAAAAGGAATTTAGTGTTAGTGATGCAGATGATAGACCAACTAAAATTAGTAATTCAGACTGGTTCAGATTTATTATACTGCAAAGTTCAATCCTTTGCAAGCCTTTGACGAAAATTTCACCTTTCGTTCTAGACAAGACTATAAAAGGCTGCGAAGGTGAGGTTAAAAACGTCTCAAAATTGAGAAATGGTACAATACTGATTCAATGTGATCGTCAGCAACAATCGAAGAATTTATTAAAGCTTTCAAAAATTGGAGATATTCCCAATATTTCCGAGCCAAATGCAAGCGTAACTATAGTCAAGGTATTATTCGGGACAGGGATGGTGACCTTTCCGACCTTCCTGTGGAGAAAATTCGCAGAGAGCTTTTACATGTTTTATTTCAAGGAGTAATAGATGTCAAACGTTTTACAAAAAAGACAACGGCAAAATTATTTATCTCAAAACTTACCTTTTAAAATTTTCCAAACCAACAACTCCAAAATCGATACACATTGGTCCATTTCTAATCAAAGTTGATACCTACATACTTCAACAGTGCGTTGCTTCAAGTGCCAAAAAATGGCCATGGTAGTTCCTCATGCCGTGGATAGCAACACTGTAAAATGTGGACAAGAATACTATAGAGTTCAAAACTGCAAGAACACTGAAAAGTGTTTTAATTGTAAAGGTGAACACATGGCTTCGTCTATGATTTGTCCAATCTATCAAGAGCAGAAGGAAATTCAACGACTTGAGGCAGAAAAGAATTGTAGTTATCAAGAAGCAAGAAGGGCCTTCTCTGTTATGAATAACACCATGACTAAACAATCAACATATGGTAAAATTGTCAAACAAACATCTTCAGCTTCAACACAAACTATTTATACTTGGCCGATTTCCTCTGATACGCCTTTCTCTCTCACAAATATCGGTAAAATATCTCCATCAAATCAGTCCAACTTCATCACAAACAAATGCTTTTATTTCCTGTTATATTGTTGTTGCTGATGTACACGCACCTTCTTCAAATCGTGAAAGTACATCGCCTAAACAACAAAATATCAGACAAAACCAAACTGAAACTTCTAAAACTACTGATCCTAAACCTTTACAATCAAAAACAAAATCAAACTTAAATAAATTAGATCAAAAATTAACGTTAGATCGGACAAGAAAATCCGAACGTGCTGATGTCAATATGCAAAACCGCTTTAAAAATTTGTCTGACATTGCAGATTCTGGCGAAGAGGACGAGGAAATTGATCTTGAACCAGTGCCATCTATTCAGATAAATCATTCCTCAGGGGCGAGATCAAATAGTACGTCGCCTTGACCAGAAAGGCCAAAAAGGACCCAAAATGATTCCAAAGCTGAAGAAAGGCATCGCACAAGAAGGGGTAAGATATCCCCACTCAGACCACCAAGATGAATAATATAATTCAATTGAATTGTACAGGTCTTAAGGTTAATTTTATTGAAGTTACTCTCCTTGTTCAGTCGTTTTCTCCTGTGGCATTTTGTCCTCAGGAAACACACTAAAAGGAAATTGATAATATTAATTTGAAAAATTATACCTTATACAGCACGTATGTCTATGAGGGTGAACGGGCTGCTGACGGATCGTCCATTCTTATTCGGTATAATACTGTTCACAGTACTGTTGATTTAAATAATGATCTTCAGGCTGTCGCTTTTAGAATTTCCTTGCACAAAACTATCATGTTGTGCTCTATACATTCCTCCTAATATTAAACTTTATCTAGGTCAGCTTAAGACATTAACTGACCAATTACCCTCCCCGTTTATCCTAATGGGAGATTTCAATGCACACAATCCATTGTGGGGTAGTTCTACTTTAAATAACAAAGGTAAAAAAGTTGAAGACTTAATGTCACAGGAAGGTTTATGCAAACAAAACGATGGTTCAAATACATCCGGGTAATGGAGCTTATACAGATTTTACTATAACTGACGCATCTCTTCTCTAGATTTCTCATGGAAAGTACATGATGACATGTGTAGTAGTGATCACTTTCCTATTATTCTTGAACATCTTTCTTCCACTGCTACATCAAGGCCACAGCGATTTAAATTCGATAAAGCTGATTGGTTAATGTATAAAAACTTATGCAGAAAAGAATTGCACATAGATCTCTTTAAAGATCAGTTTATTTACTGAAAAAATAGTTTCCAAAGCTGATAAAGCCATACCTAAGACCGCTATCAATCCCAAACAACCCGGTAAACCGTGGTTTGATGATGACTGTGAAGATGCCTTGAAAACATGTAAAAAGGCAGAACGACGGCTCAACAAACACCCAACAACAGACAGTCTTGGTTATATCTGTATATTTCGTGCGAAAGCCCACAGAACACTGAAACAAAGAAGGCATACATCTTGGCGCAAATTTGTTTCAAAATTAAATTGCCACACTCCTATTAACAAAGTTTGGAATATGGTACAAAAAATTAAGGGGGAGAATAGAATTCTTCTGAACAGCTAAAGTTCATCACATTAAACAGGGGCAACACATTCTTACGTCTGAAAAGGACATTGCTGATAAAATAGGTGAAACGTTTGAAAAGCACTCATTTTCCCAAAATTTAGGCACAACATTTCAGCGAATTAAGAAACAAGAGGAAACAACTAAAATAAACTTAATTTCTTACAATTCCGAAGAATATAACAGACTGTTTTCTATGGATGAATTGAGGAAATCGTTGGATAAGGCTCATGACACGGCATGTGGCCCTGACGAGGCACACTATCAGCTTCTCAAAAAATTTTCCAGAAACAGCTTTAGAAATTCTTTTGACTCTTTTTAACAATATATGGAAATCCGGCGATTTGCCATCCATGTGGAAATGCTACTATAGTACCTATTCCAAAGCCAGTCAAAGACCATTCAGAACCGTCGAATTACAGACTACTAGCATTAACTAGTTGTGTCTGCAAAACAATGGAACGAATGATAAATGACCATCTTGATTGGTTTCTTGCATCGAATGGACTACTGTCGAACATCCAAAATGGATTTCGACAAGGTCGTACAACAATAGACCATGTAGTACGATTCGAAACATTCATCAGAAATGCTTTTTTTAAAAAAAGAACATGCAGTGTCTATTTTTTCGACATTGAAAAAGCGTATGACACAACATGTTAATATGGTATTTTAAAAGATCTTTATGATATGGGGTTGAGAGGAAATTTTATTCAGAATTTTCTCAAGGACCGTGAATTCAACGTTCGAGTCCACTCTCACACCCTATTACCGGCAATCCCATCTACAGTGGCTATCACATCTACAGATATGTAAACAAAGTTTGCAGTGACAGACCGTAAGTCTTTTGTTGTATCATAATTTTGTTTATATCGCATTGAACCTTTCCATTGTTTTTGCTATTTATTTTATATGTATTGGTTAACATATTAGTCAAATACTACTGTATGAAGTATCATAGATCGGGAGTTTTCGCTGAATTAAAGTACATTTTTAACACTTTTTTTGGCTATCACAAACAACAGATATAGTTATCACTGACAACAGATTATAACTGGGAAGTGGCAATCCCGAACTCATATAGTAATCATGCCATTTGATTATAATTAAGCACATTTATCACTTTTGTGTCATGTTTTTCTTACATTTTAGGGCTGTGAACAATGTTATGACCATAAACATTTTCAAAAAAGTGTTGATAGAGTGCAGAATGTTCAGTTGTAAACAACTTCGTTCAAAAGTTATTGTGAGGATAGTAAAAAATGAAACTTTAAAGGGCATAGTCCTAGAACCAACTATACCTTTGAGCTTAACTTAGACTTGGCATGACTTTTGTTTTAAAGAACTAAAACCAAGTTTAAGCTGCAACGTTATTTCTTAAGCATGTTATCATGGGGAAATCTTCGACGGAAACGGAGGGAAAAACGAACAGAAGAACTCAAGAACGGACACATAACTCAGGTTTTTACATTTTACCCTACGACTTTGTGAGGCAGGGTATGAAAACCATAAAAACCTTAAGGTTAAATGTTTTTTGACTCCTAGGTTACATGTATACGGCAGTGCGATTAATATTTCCCCATTGTGAATTCAAGTTTTCTCATTTTTTATCTATTTTCTTTCATATCATTGTTTATCAGTACAAAAATTTCATTTTTCTGAAATATTGAGAAAACGGGTTCACTGACTTCCCGGACTGACTTAGTTAGAAAAGTAAATACGGATTAGCTATGAATAGGGGTGAACAAGTATTCATACTCTTCCACCTTCTTTTTATCCACTTTAATAACCCACCCTCTGCAACCTCCAATTCAAATCTCACAACTTCTTTTTCCGAAATCTAAGCCCACTTTCTTAATCTCCCGCGGCTGCCATCCTCCCACTTCTCAAAACTGTATTTAATTCCTCTAATCATAACCCCCTCATCTCCCAAACCCCGTTTTCTATTTTCATCCAGTGCATTATATTGATGTATCCATGCTTAAATCACAAAGGATTTCCGTACTTCCTTAAAAATGATATTTGAAAGAATTGAAATTTATCAGCATGTTCTTGCTAAAAATTATATATTAGTGCGACTTCTTCATTTTTTTTAATCCTTTTCGTATTTATGTCGCCGCGGACGTAAGCGATATTGTTCTGTTTTCTTTATTTTTTTTATGTCATCCAAGACGAAGTCTCCTTCTTCTTCTTATTATTATTTTTACTCTTCCTCCAATAAACTTAGGATTAAATATCTAAGAACTATATTGCAGAATTTACCGGAACTTTGTATAAATGTTCAGTAAGATGAGAGGGATGAGTTCATTCCAAAATTCGCCCGTCTGGCGTAAACTTTTCTTTGAAGATCTTCTCATCTGAAACTACTGGGCCAATTGGAAACAAACCTGGCCACAATTTTCCTTAGGTGACATTCAAATATATTCTCCTCTTCTGAAAGTGCTGAGTCAAGTAGAACCATACTTTGCCACAAAGTTCTTATGTGGTCCTCTGCAAAAAAGAGATGTTTTTCAGGTCAGCGCTTTATCCAAAATGGCTGCCAGCGGGGAACATAGTTTTAACATTGGACCCTATTGGAATACACATTAAGAGATCTCTTCCGAAACTACTGAGCCAATGGGAACCAAACTTGGCCATAGTAGTCCTAAGGTGGTCCCCCTGCAAAAAAGTTGTTTTTCAGGTCAGCGCTGTATCCAAGGTGGCTGCCAGTGGGGAACACTGTTTAAACATTAGACCCAATGGGAAAAGATATTCAAAGATTTTCTCATCTTAATCTGCTGAGCTGATTGGAAAATACCTTGGCCAAAATAGTCTTTATGTGGTCCTCTGCAAAAAATAAAAACGTTGTGTTTCGTATCTGTGCTATATCAAAGACTGCCACCAGCAGGGAAAATAATTTTAACATTGGATCTTAGGGAAACACTTTCAAAGATCTTCCTCTCCCAAGCTGGTACCAAACGTAATTGGCAACGGTAGTCTTAAGGGTGTCCTCTGCAAAAATGTGTGTTTTTCAGGCCACCGCTATATCCAAGATGGCCGCTAGCGGGGATCATAGTTTTAACATTGGACCCTTTTGGAAAAGACATTCCAAGATCTTCTCCTCTGAAAGTGCTGAGACAATCAGAACCAAACTTTGCCACAAAAGTGTTAGATTGTCCCTTGCAAAAAATATGTTCTTCAGGTCCATGACCAAATGTTTTACTCTGTTGTCAAATTGTCACCAAACATGGTTGCCAGCGGGGAATTTTCTGAATTGGGCCCTATGAGAAATACATACAAAGATCTCCTTCTATAGAACTTCTGAATGCATTTATAAGAAATATGGCATGAATTATTTATGAAGTGTTGATCAAGAAAGCAGGTAGCAGGGAAAAATGGTTAAGTGTTGGACAATTTGACACAAATGTTTCTTTACATAGTTTGAAATTAAGACAGTTTAACAAAAACGTTTTTTTTTTACTAATTTCATTGGTCATGCTCCATGTGAGCGATACAGGCTCTTGAGAGTCTCTTGTTCTTAGAATTTATGCTCTAGGTGAGCAATACAGGCTCTTGAGAGCCACTTTTTCATAGAATTTATATGGTAAGCGTCGCTTTATTTTGCCCAAAACTCGATGAAAGCTCCGGTAACTTATAAAGGCCACCATTTTATGAAAAAAAAGATATATCTAGTTGATTGATTGATTGAATATTGTTTAACGTCTACTCAGCAATATTTCAGCTATATCAAGACGAGAACAAGTTTGTTAATAAATAATGACTTTGGGGTATGGAAAGGGCCATGGGACGGGAAATTCTGACTGCCACTGGAAAAGTATGGTGAAATCAAAAAGGGCGGAGAATTTAGCCTTTTAGCCGATCACCTACGGACCACTCAAAAAAGAGCTTGCTACAAGGGTTCTTTAACGTGCAAGCAGCGTGGCATTTCTTCCAACACATGGACCTGAGTTTACATCCCATCCGAAAGATGGGTTGTGTATTTATTCATCCCGCACAACCACGGAATGGGTCCTATTTCTATATCCCGGGACCCCCGGGGTCAGACCCCGTTTAGGAGGGGTCACACCCCGCAAGCCGGAAATACTAGGTCATATTTCTATATCCCGGGGTTCCCTCGGGGTCCTCTGTTAGGAAGACCAGAGGATGCTGCGGGCCTATTCATAAGCCGGGACCGCGCACGGCGGTATATCTAGTTGAAACAATATGTTTACTACGCTACCCTCTTTAAATACAAATACTTTTGTTTGTGTCTTTTAAGCTTAGTTCATCGTTTGGGATCGTCACTATCTGTTTTCAGTGATAGTCAGTAATTTTAAAACCTGTTGTTCGGGATTGCCAAAAGCTGGAAATAAAATGAGGATTCCGCCGTCATGCAGTACTAAATGAAAAGCTAGATTTCATATACAATAAATCAAATGTTGTACATTACATAAGCGTCGAAATTCTTAAGTTTTATAAAGGCGTTTTTAGATGAAAAGTGTTATAATGCACATTTTCAGCAATAAAATTGAAAATTGCAAATTTCTTCCTCNCGAAGTTTCGAAACAGCTTTAGAAATTCTTTTGACTCTTTTTAACAATATATGGAAATCCGGCGATTTGACATCCATGTGGAAACAAGCTACTATAGTACCTATTCCAAAACCAGTCAAAGACCATTCAGAACCGTCGAATTACAGACTACTAGCATTAACTAGTTGTGTCTGCAAAACAATGGAACGAATGATAAATGACCATCTTGATTGGTTTCTTGCATCGAACGGACTACTGTCGAACATCCAAAATGGATTTCGACAAGGTCGTACAACAATAGACCATCTAGCACGAATCGAAACATTCATCAGAAATGTTTTTTTTTAAAAGATCATGCAATGTCTATTTTATCGATATTGAAAAAGCGTATGACACAACATGTAAACATGGTATTTTAAAAGATCTTTATGATATGGGGTTGAGAGGAAATTTTATTTAGAATTTTCTCAAGGACCGCGAATTCAACGTTCGAGTCCACTCTACTTTTTCTGACTTATTTGAACAAGAGATGTGTGTTTCACAAGGAAGTATCCTCTTTGTCACATTATTTAGTATAGAAATAAATACTTTTGCCCAGGATTTAAAAGATAACATTGATGGATCGTTATATGTTGATGATTTCCTGATTTGCTACCGCGACAAAAGCATGATCAACATAGAACGCCATTTTCATCTGTCTATACAGAATCGAAAAATGGGCAATTGAAAACGGATTTAAATTTTCTAGCTCTAAACAGTCGGGATGCATTTCTGTTGTAAACGGATAATGCACCCAGACCCAGAGCTTAAACTATACAATAACCCTATAACTATTGTAAAAGAGGCCAAGATCCTTGGTTTAAGCCTTGATAGTAAACTTTTATTTCTTGCCCATATCAAACCGCTTAAAATAAATGCCGCAAGGCATTTGATATTTTTTTTTAAAATGTGTCGAGTACCGACTTGGGTGCAGATAGCATTGTTTTATTAAGTTAATATCGATCGTTGATTCGATTAAAATTAGATTATGGATGTTTTATTTACAGTTCTGCCCGTTTATCATATATTAAATTATTAGACACTATTCATCACCAAGGTTTGCGTCTTTCATTGGGTGCGTTCAGGACTTCTCCGGTGGAGTTTATATATGTTGCAGCTAATGAACCATCTTTGGAAGACAGACGAGTGAAACTTGGTTGACAATATGCAAAAAAAGTTCAAAGCGTATCCTTCCAATCCTGTTCACAACTGTGTTTTTAAACCTCTTCACAAAGCTAACTATGAAAAACGCCCAAACGCGATAAACCTTTTGGTCTTCGTATCAAACCACACGTTGAAACTGTTAATCTAAATTTTGATGAAATAGCCCGTATTGACACTCCAAAAAGACCTCCATGGGTGAACCAAAAACCAACATTTAGTTTTGATCTACGCAAATGCAGGACTTTGCAAGAATTAAATATGAAAATTCTGAATACTTGCAAATTTACACAGATGGCTCTAGGGACGGAGACAGAGTGGGTTCTGCAGGTGTTGTTGGGGATCGTACAGCAACTCTCCGACTACCATCCTCTAGTTATATATTTACTGCTGAAGCTAACGCTATTTACTCAGCACTAAAATTTGTAGCCCTATCGCAAACAAATAAGTTTATGATCTGTTCTGTTTCACTTTTGGCAATTGAAAGTCGAAAAATAAAACACCCAATTATTTTTAAAATAGCTAAATTCTACAAGTCACTTGTAGCACTAGGCGAAAAGTCATTTATGTTTGGATCCCTAGTCATGTGGGTATCTATGGAAACACAGTTGCTGACCAGGAAGCCAAGGATGCTCTAGATGGCGAGATGGCGGATTGTCCAGTACCGTACACTGACATGAAGCCTTAAATCGTTAAAAACATTTGTAAGTTATGGCAGGCCAAATGGGATCTGCAGGTAAATAATCTAAATTTCCTGTCCCTACCCATTTCTCCCCTTTTCTAGTGGCAATCAAATCTCGTTGTCCCGGTTTTCCCTTCCACCTTGGTTTCTTTCTTCCCTTACTATTTTTTTTTTTTTGAATTTATAAACTTTTTCTCGTCCTGATATAGCTGCAATATTGCTCACTGAACCTTAAACTCTAACTAATCGATCAATCGTGGTGATCTCAAGATAAAGAAGGACTGCAAGATTGATTGATTGAATATTGTTTAACGTCTACTCAGCAATATTTCAGCTATATCAAGACGAGAACACGTTTGTTGATAAATAATCACTTTGGGGTATGGAAATGGCCATGGGACGGGAAACTCTGACTGCCACTGGAAAAGTAGGGTGAAATCGTCAAGGGCGGGGAATTTAGCCTTGCAGCCGATCACCTACGGACCACCCCAAAGAGAGCTTGCTACAAGGGTTCTTTAACGTGCAGGAAGCGTGGCATTTCTTCCAACACGTGGACCTGAGTTTACATCCCATCCGAAAGATGGGTTGTGTATTTATTAATCCCGCACAACCACGGAATGGGTCCTATTTCTATATCCCGGGACCCTCGGGGTCAGCCTCCGTTTAGGAGGGGTCACACCCCGCAAGCCGGAGATACTGGGTCCTATTTCTATATCCCGGGGTTCCCTCGGGGTCCTCTGTTAGGATGGCTCATACTCCAAGCTCAGAGGATGCTGCGGGCCTATTCTTCAGCCGGGACCGCGCACGGCGGAGGACTGCAAGAAAAACGTTGGTCCATGCTTGGTTTTTGTAGAGACTATGTCTCATTTTCATTTACTCAATATCCTCTCATTGTTTAAATGACAAAAATCCGAAGTAAATAAGGTTTAATTATTCCATTTTATTCATACTATTCATAATTTTATTGCATATTTCGACTAGTCTACATTCAATGGTGTTGCACCGTGACGGTAATTTTAATTTATAATAAAAAAAGGTCTATATTGAAATTCAACAAAATTAAGATATATTGATCGTATGAAAACTGAATAGAGTTTTTGATGACGTTTATTATTAATGAATGTAATTTATTACCTGGGGTCGTATAGAAGGCTAAATTTCCTGCCCC
>MJUU01049368.1:7522-27778 GCA_002080025.1 Modiolus philippinarum
GTATATAGTCGCTATGTAATAGATCTAGCAACAGTCTGATCAATATTCCAATCAAGCTTTTGTTCGGCGGACATGCATGTCCGTTGATCAATAGATGTCTTATTATGATTCATTTCGTTGAGCTAATGTCATTTGTTTATAATAGTTTAAACGTTCAGTAATAATAACAAACTGTTTCGTTGACCACATCCCTGAAATACACTAATTCTGCATTTCTTAAATAATCCAACAGTTTAGATGAATTTTCTTTTTCTTCCAAAGTAGTGCACAACATCATCTAGGTAACGTGTAATCATTCTCTTGACAACCAGGTAAATATTTGCAATGATCGATTTAGTTTATTTAAAACTGTCCTATTGAATAGCATATTATAATCAATACACACACCAGGAACAAAAATTAATGTGATGAACTCGCGGATATTTTTTCATTTGTGTTTTAGAAATTCTTTTCTTCGCTGCACTCCTGGCTATTTTTTTTTTGGGAGGGGGGACAAATTTTTTTTCACTTTTTTCTTTTCGGTGTACTCCCGGCTCTCAAAAATTTTTCTATTGTGAAATTTAAGGCTTTTTTACTTAAAATGAGGGTATTTTTTAGGGGTCAATTTTTTTTTTGGGGGGGGGGGGTTGGAGGTATGGGATATTGTGTCATGTCGGACACAATTTTTCATTTACACCACCCAAGGACTATTGTGACAAAAGTTGGTTGCAATTGGCCCAGTGGTTTCAGAGGAGTTGATCTTTAACGACGGACGGACGGACAGAGGGACGACGACGACGGACGCCAAGTGATGGCAATAGCTCACATGGCCTTTTAGGTCAGGTAAGCTAAAAAGGCTATGTCGCTTTTGATCATGAGAATTTAATACTACCAAGTATAAAAAGCAGGACACTTTATCCTTCAAGAAACGCATAAAATATCATCTTCCTTTTATTAGAGTATCTTTAACAAGTGAATCTTATATTCAAGCTACTTCTAGAGACCTTAAACACGCGACATGTAGATACTCCATCTAAATTGAAATCTGCAACAAAACACCAGAGAGAAAAGGGCTGTACTCCCAAGCTGTATACCACTGCAGCACAGGTGAAATGTTCAGCAACCATTTTTAATAATAACCTCCATAAAATTAATGTAAAATCAGGTTCATCCTGTTTTTGCGGTGTTCCACGAGAAGACTACAACCATTTCTTTTTTGTGAGGGGCCTGGGTTGCCGAGTGGTTAAGATAGTTCTATTACCTATGTAACCACTGTAGTCTATCACCACTGCGGTGTGAGTTCGCGCCCCGCTTTGTACATTACAAAAAAGGGTGCATTCGACTTACAATCGTAAGTGATAAGGTATTGGAGTTACCTGCCCAAGGTCAATGGTTCTATCCGGCTTCCTCCACCAATAAAACTGCCCGTCATGAGATAGCTGAAATACTGCTGGAAGTGACGTTAAACCACATACCAATTGTTCCATCAATAAATCTTTTTTATGACACATGAAGTCCACATTTGAGGGATGCTTGCAGACATCAATGCCATTCTGACTGAATTCGGTTTTAAATAACAAATACCGATAAGTTATTGTTTATTTCCTTCCTGCATATTCGCATTCCGACAACTTATGTCTCTTCAGTGAAGATCAAATCAAAACATTTGGAAATCCATACACCGATATATGTGTAATAAAGGGCTACACCGAGGGTAGAATGATACGACCGCAGCATGTCGACCACTAAAATTTTAACAAGTGTAATTTAAAGTGAGTGTGGACATACTAAAGAGCTTGACACAATAAAAAAATGAACACAATAAGGGGCTTGACCAAGTAATCAAATTGACACAAACTTGGGAAAATAATAATTAGCCCTTATAATTCCTTAAGATTGCTCTTTGACCTCTTAAAGCTCGGAAATGGTAAGCGTTACGCCAAATCCATTGCATACTACTGAAAGCTTATATGAAGAGGAATGAAAAGAAAAAAAATCCCAGCAAAATCTGATCAAACATAAAAATTTTAATTAATCTGCAAATTTGCAGTTTTGGCCCCTTTGACCCCTTATAGCTCAGCAACGGTAAGGGCTGCGCCTAATCCGTTGAAACACTACCGAAATCTTATAGCAAGAGGAATCCAAAGAAAAAATCCAATCGAAATCCCATGAAGAATAAAAATTTTTACGTAATCTGCAAATATGCAATTTTGGCCCCTTTCGGCCCCTCATAGCTAAGAAAGGAAATAAGTTACCAAAAATCTAATAGGGGAGAAAAGTGTTCATTTTTCATAAGGAATCCATTAAAAAAAACCCATCAAAATCGGACTAACTTAAAAAAAAATGGATTCACCCCTTTTTGGCCCCATTTATCTCGGGAACGGTACATGTCACGTGAAATCCGTTGTCATAATGCAGATTGGAAATTTCCCCAGGAGCACACTGAAAGAAATCCCACCAGAATCTGATAAATAATAAAGATTCTACATTCAAATATGTGATAATACCCAATTTAGCCCTTTTTGGCCCCTTTTTTTAAAAAACGGGCGGGGCCACAGTAACCAAAACCCATCCCAGCCTTCCATTTGTGCCAAAGAACATTGTGTTAAAATTTCATAAGGAATTGGTCATTTGGAACATAAGTTATTTAAAGTGTCTACAGACGACGACAACGACGCCGACAACGACGAAGACGACGACCACAGCACCATACCATAATACGACCATAAATTTTTTGCGGTCGTATAAAAACTGAAAGGGAACAAATCACAAATTTAATCTAAATAGTTAAGTCAAAATCAGTTAAAGACAGAGCTATTCGAGAGGGGATAATCCTTAGTTTTGAACAAAGTTTCCAAATAAAATCGGTTTACAGGCCAGCACCAAAGCGCTGGCTACTTGGTTGGTGAATACCCTCGGGGACTAACAGTCCACCAGCAGAGGCATCGGCCCATTGGAAATAAATAACCAAATACCGAAGCTACTGTTAATTTAGCTCAACATTTTTTTTCTGAGAAGACCTTTGAATTTGTTTGAATGTTTTATCAAATTGAACCAATTTCATACAAACTTTGTTTCAAAAATGATTTTATTTAATACAGAAAATTAAAAGAGCCCTTTCAAGATATCATTGCAAAAACTTTTTTGGCAGAGATTGCCAAATCATAACATGTGTGAAAAGAAATGCTCCCCTAAAATAATAGCCTTCAGTGAAATATACCAAAATTATATTTAATTTCCAATATTCTAACTCTTTCATTCAGTGAGTATTTGAAAATTTTGCAAATGACTTTAAGGGATAATGTTAAATCTATTACCTGCCCTTGTTTGATTATCTTCCTTTTTAAAAATATCGTTGTTCATTATATCTTATTTCCAGATTAAAGCACCCTTAAAAAAGTTGTTGATGTACATAATTAGAACTATATGTTGAAAAGTACATGCTTTAGAAATACTTAGTAAAAGCACTATTTCTCTGTGAACAATAAATCTTTTGCAGCTATTTGTGCAATTTAATCATAGCCTAACAAGTGATTTTATGCTGAACGTGTTACTAAATTTAACCATGGGCGTTCCATGTTAAAGGCCATCTTTGAGGAGTAAAGGACCTGTCATTTTTTTTCTGGACGAGGCCATCTAAGGACTATTATAATAACTTAAATTGGTTCTAATTGGACTGAGAGTTATAGGGTCTAATGTTAAACTATGTTCCCTGTTGGTGGCCATCTTGGATGAGGTACGGACCTGTCGGATATAATTTGCACAGGGGACCAACCAAGGACTATTGTGACTGAATTTAGTTTAAATTTGCCGGACGGAAGGACGACGATAGCCGGGCTCCACGTGATGGCAAAAGCTCACGTTGGCATAGCCAGGTGAGATAAAAGTGAACAAGAACGCTGCAAAACTAAAACATTGAAATGTAGAATTTAAATCTTAATCGAAATCATGGTCCTTTTAACTTTGGTAAACCAATAAATAATCAAACGTGGGAATTTCGATTACATATGTCCTCTAACAATGGTAAATTGAAAATATTCAAGAAAAGAGAATAGAAACCAACAATTAAAAAAAAAATAAAACCTGAAATCCGACAATAAAATCAAATATATAATACCATAAACATAAACATGCCAATCATAAACAAACAGTTTTTTGGTCCATCGATTTGTATTGTTGAACGTCTCACTGTATCTTCAAGCTGAAGAACAACAATAAAATACTTGTTCCATTGCTTGTTGTTTTACCTAGTAATTGTGAAGACTTTGTTTCATTTCAATTTACTCCATATCCTTTCATTGTTACTACAACGTTGCACCTGATCTCACCAATAGTTTTTATTTTGCTCTCTGTTCATTTGTATATTGGTTCCCATTTTTCTTTTCTGTGCAGTACTGATGCAATGTCCTTGTTTCTTTGCGTTTCCGTTCCAGATATTGTCATTGTCTCTGCAATATTTTATTTTGGACTGAAGGTTTAGTTTTCACTTCTATACCTGATTGAAACCCTATTATAGATATTCTTGGGTATTTTTGTATTTTTATATCTCGTCGCACGTGGTGGCGAGGGATTATGTGATACCCTCAGTCATGTGTTTGTCCGTCCGCCCCGAGAGGTTTCCGACTGATACCTTAAGAACGAAATATCATACAGTCTTCAAACTTAGTATACAAGTTGTTTGCCACAAAACTATGGCTAATGTCGGTTAAGGGTTCAGTGGTCCTAGGGGTTCTGGAATTATACAAATTGAAACTTTGAAATTTTGTGTAACACGGCGGGGTAACATGTAATGCACTATTAATATTTTCACCAATAGCCATTCCAATACATCAAATGAGTATGTATTTTAAACTTCTCGTTTTGATATATCTGAAGAGGCCATGTAGACGTAAAATATTATGTTTATCAAACTACAGTTTTCAGCAATATGTTATTTTATTATTCTATTTCAAGTCTGGAGCAAGTTGCATGACCCCTAGAGAAGAAGAACTCCACATTCAACTTCAATCTGCTCGTGATGTCATTAAAAATCAAGAGAAGAAAATAATTGAATTACAGCGTGAAAAAGAAAACCTTGAACAAAGGGCAAAAACATTGGAATCAGAACTTAAGCATTCACGATCTCAGACAAAGGCTTATATACAGAAAGAAAAAGAATTAAATGACGCAAAGAAAAAGATAGCTCATTTAGAAAAAGCTATATCATCTTTAGAAGCTACTTCTGGGACAAAAAACGAAACGATAAAGAACTTGGAGGGAAAACTTGATGAACACAAACAACAGATACAAAAGCTGAATCAAAACACTGCGGAAATGAAGGAGCAAATGGGTGAAATCAGCAGAACAATGAAAAAAAATCAACAAGAATTAATTAAATTGTTGAGCAAACAAAAAATAAAAGAGGAGAGCAGTAGCGATTTTGAAACCCAAGAGACACGTCTGCGATTTAAAAGTACAAAGAAGCTACCCCCAATTCATAAGAAATAGGGTCAACATCAAACAGGTTATAAATTTATGTAACATATACATATTTCTATTACATAATCCGTTTTAAACAACAAATAGTTAATTATTGTCGATCAAACTAAATGCTTTGATATGGAGTTTTCGCAGTAAAGCAAAATATTATATATTTTCAAATTTTATCATTCTAAATTAAAAATGAATTTCAGAATACATCGAAACAGTCAGAGAGATTTAGGAGTGCCAATAAAAGCATTCCTCATACACACGGAATAGTACTCCAACTATGTCAATATGTCAATTCAAAATGATCCAGTTTTCTTACAATGTAAGTCAGATCCGAACCGTCAGTCAAAAGAACGAACAATCCAAGGACAAAGGCAACATCGGAAACACTAAGAAACAAAAGGACATCACTTGAGTACGGGACAAAAAAGAAAAATGAAGACACACACACGGATGAACAACACGGACCAAATAAAAACCATGGGTGAGATCAGGTGTACCGGTAGAGTAAGCATCTCCTGCTTCTTATAAGACACCCGCCGTTTTGAACATGTCAAATCCGGTAGTAAAGTAAAATCCGATAGAGGAAAAACAAACTTTAGTTGTAGAGGGAAAGATATGTTGTCATCTGGGAAACAGATATCCCGTAACGATCCACAAGATCGTGATGTCGACCGTGCAACTTCTGTACTGGTGACTTTAAGTTTTTGGTAACGTACCCTTGCTTAAGTAGTCTTAGACCATGCATAAACTTGATCATATGTTTCCTTTTAAGGCAGAACTATTCTTACATTTGAGTCAATTTGAATGCGGCTAAAATTGTAAATAAACGTCAAGAAACTTTTGTATCTGAATTATATCTCCACTATGAAGCATTATATTATCAAATTGCAAGTTTACTTATCCAAAAGGATAGGACATTATTGATTTTAATGGTCAAGATGGCTGAAAAAATTGATAGCCTATCTTGGGGTTATTTCCCTTTTACATTCAAAATTCAAGTGTCCTGTAACTTAGTTCTTACCTTTGGAAAACCATACAAAATAAATTCAAATATAAACTAAAAAACATTATTGGCTTAGATATGTATATCCTTTAACTTTGAGGTTCAATATTTAAGAAATTGCTTGTCTTTTCTCATTCTTTCCAAATTATAAGTTTGTTTCTACTTTTTGTTTTTGAATTATAAAATGCGCATCGCTTTTAGGTTGTCTTACATGGATTGAGACTGAAAACTTCAGGTTTATGCGTATGCCATTTATTATAGATATAATAATAATATAAAAATTTTATAATTTAAAACTGAATCGGTCAAAATATGTCGCGGTTTCAGAGCTTACCAGAAATACGGGACTTTAGAGTCGTGTTCATTTCGGAAACATATTTGTGTATTATGCGGAAAAAAAATCAACACATCAATTCACTAATTAATCAACACTGTTGAGCTAAGGGTGATTTATATTTAATCTATTTTTAGCGCTTCAGGTTAATTGTTTTTCGCCAATTAAAATTTAGTTCACTAAAGTCCTGAAGTACAAATTACAAGTACACTTCAGTTTCATAAATAGTTTGTTTTAGGTTGTATATATTTTTTATTTCGACAGATCAGGAATCCAGTTATCCTTCTAACTGATATTTGATGAGATCAAGTTCCTATCTCGAAAGTCCCATATTATTGAATTATCCGATATTTGTTGTAGAAAGAGTAAACTCATTACTCTGTGAGAAACTCCCAGGAATTTGGCAGATTATAATATTGCCAAAATTGTATGCCAATTGGGACAAAAATAATATAATGTAAAACAATATTTACTTTATGTGCCATTATCAAGAGGATATCGCTCACCTGGACCATGGCTGACATATACAGTCAAATTAATCACAATTTTAAGGGGCTCATTTTCGAAGTTTTTAAATAGACATCGATGTTATATGATCCAAAGTTAAACTATGTTCCCCAATCTCATCTATTTTAGATGGTGCGAAGACCAACTGTTACCTTTATCTAATGACCATTGTGCCTAAATTGTGTTCAAATTGGACAAGTATTTTCAGAGTATAATATCTCCAATGCTTTCCATGGGTCCAAGGCAAAACTTTGTTCCAGCTGGGGTCGACTTGGATAGGATTGGGATATGCCGGAAACATTTTTCAAAGAAGACCAAGTGTAAGGACTGTTGTAACAAAGTATTGTCCAATTGACCCACTACTTTCAGAGGAAGTGACTAAGTCTGTTTCCGATTTGCCAACTCCTTTAAGGGGAGATCATTGAATATCTTTTACTATATGCCTCAATATTAGACCAAGTTCCCGCTGGCTTCCATCTTGGATGAAGTGCAGACTGGTAGGGAACCGCCCAAGAACTATTGTGATCAAGTGGGGATCAAACTAGCTCTTTGGCTTCAGAGGAAAATATATTTGGCAGCTTTCTATTTTTCTTTTTTGTCAAATTGATTAACTTATCGAATGATGTATAACGCAGAACCTTGAAAGTTGTCAAATATGACGCATATTGTAAAGTATTAAATTTAGCAAAAAGAGTTGTGAAACATTTATATAACCCATAAGGATTAATTCAAAAATGGAGAGCTGAAAAGCCATTCTACACTTTGAAATTTACACGTGGAATCAGTACAGTCTTCTCTTACATTGCAATCAATTTAGTTGACAAGGTAGCCAGAAAAATAGCAAAGTTCAGCTTCTATCATTTTGGAGTATTTGGCATTAACATAAACTTAAAATTTTTCAAAGGGAAATAACTCCTATAAAGAATTGTTGAAACTTTTTGGACAAAAGTAACAAAAATGCGCCTCGTACAGATTTACATGTTTTCATACATGTGATCATCCATTTTCCAAGGTTACTTCCTAACAAAACCTAGGGTAAAAAGTGTATTAATCAATGAAAACAAACCAAATCCAATAACATGAATATCAAGAAAATAAAATTTTATTAGAAGACTACGACAAGCCAATGACCAGAATATTACCGACTTTGGACAGGCGCAAAAATTGTGGTCGGTTAAACACGTTTTCTTTGATCCAACCCTCCCCTATGTGTGGTGAATGGCTAAAAATAAATACACAAAAAGACTCACAGAAAAATTAAACTAGAAAAATGTCAACTTATCAAGACGAGTACCTTTACAATGAATTGCATAAAACATGAAAACAAAACACATGGGAACTGTTCTGACAAATACTCGCAGGTACTGACATAGCTCTAGCTAAGGACACAACTTCCGTTGACTATGATGTCAAGCCTACTAACATATGAAACTTCAATTGAAATACTAAATACTTCTAAATACATTTCGTATAACAACAGCACTCATTATGAAAGAAGAACATGATATTGTGCAATGCCAAATACTTCAAACAACAAAAAAAGTTTTAATTTAGTTACGGTGTGTATACCAAAACGAACAGCAGGACAAACGTTTCTATCCAGGTAGTGTAATTCGGGTTCTTCGGGACAATATTTTAATCATCTTAATCTCCTATACATCACAATTAATTTAATTGATGAAGTAGCCAGAAAAATAGCAAAGTTCAGCCTCGATTCTCCCGATTACCCCAAGTGCCCAATACCGAATTTGGACGACATCCCCTTCATTCAGAATCACAACAGCGGTGGTGGTACAGGATCCACCATTATCAGCGTATGCTGCAGAAATCGATTCCTCATTCCTAAACATCATAACACCAAGCC
The DNA here is from genome assembly GCA_002080025.1 of Modiolus philippinarum. Taxonomy (NCBI): domain Eukaryota; kingdom Metazoa; phylum Mollusca; class Bivalvia; order Mytilida; family Modiolidae; genus Modiolus; species Modiolus philippinarum. The sequence goes on from MJUU01049368.1 coordinate 16,682, forward strand.
TGTCAGAATTGGAGAGAAATGTGGCAGTGAAAGTGTACATGCCGCCATGTGGTGCTGTAAAGTGTCCAGTTTCATTGTTATAAGCATCAGCTATGTTTGTTATTATTTTGTCAAAAATAATAGTATCAGATGGATGTAGCGAGCGATGGCGAGTCAATCCCACATGGAAGCCAACTCTAGGCGGGTAATTTCTATTAGAATCTATAGAAAAAAATAAAATAAAAATATTAAGTTTGTGAACATGTACAACATATTACATTATAACAAAATTAATAAGAATAATAATGATGATACTAATTAAAAAGGCAATCGTTCAGTAAACAATTGCAAGGACTTTTACATGCTTCGACCATGGTTACAAATGTGATGTTAACAAAGATTTGAACTTTTTCTTTACGGTTTCTCAGGACTTTTTCATCAAATTGGTTTGCTGTACTGACTAAAATAAAAATGTAACTTCCAGTTGTCAATGTCATTGATTTCCCCTTTACAACATTACAATAATTTTTTGATATGATAGCTTGGTATTTTTATAAAAAAAAACCAAATTTGTAACCAAGGATCTTGACCTTGACCATATTTTGCTGGTTATTTTTAGTGACCTTTTTTCTTACTTAAAGTTATTTTCTGTGTCTTGAATCACTTTAAAAGAAAGACAAAACCCCTAAAATCGGACCTCGAAAAACGATTTTAAGCCATACGTCCGAAACAAATACTCCATTTAAGTGGAAATCAATGTATTAAATGTAGACCTTGATGAAACTTGCATTTTCCAATACACTTGCTGTCTATTATGTTTTTCGAGTTAATCCGTAAACTAGGTCTAGGGTCAAAGGTCAATATTTAGATGTAACACATCGTAAAGATGGACAATGTTTCATACATTTGATCATCTGTTTTGGGTATTATAATTTGAAACCATTTGGCCGATGTCACTGCTGGTGGACCAGAGGTCCCTGGTGGTATTCACCAGTCTAATAGTCAGACTTGTCTGACACGAAAAAATTATTTTGCTTTTTACACAAATTTACTGTTTTTGTCAAAATTCTAATCACTTAGAATTACTTAGGCTTCATTCCGTGTATGGCACTCGGATGGATGTCCTTGGTAATGGATTTGGCCTCCTATTTCGATATTTTTGGTAATGAGTACTTCTTTTTTCACTACTTTTGGATTGTGGCTTTCCATATTATTTTATTCTTATGCTGATGATGAGAGGTTACTCCTTCAAACACGTGTACAGCATAACCAAATTTAACGTTTATTTTGCAACTATGGTATTTATGTATTTCCAAGTTTAGCCAGTAAAAAGGTCTATGGTCAGATGTCAAGGTCAAAGTCGATATTTGACCTTGCCATACTAGTAATTATAAAGTTGGCAGTGTGAAGGATGCCTCAAATAGAGGAGATCATGCTTACCGTTCCAGAACATCTTTTGATACCTCCCATTTGTGTAGATGTTCAAAATAAAAAACTTTAATTTTTGTTACTTTCTTGATCATTTTTGATTGATTATTTTGTCTTTGTCATGCTGTGTCACTTCACGTAAAATATAAATTGCATCGTGTGTGTGTTTTTTTTTTTTAACTTTTGATTTTAGAATTCCCCCATTTCCCCCTTTTGCTTCGGTATTCGTTTGCCGATATATTCAGCAGAAGTGAATTAATTTTCTAATTATATGACCTTGATTTACAGGAATGTACAGTTAGATACCTATTTTAATAAGAAGAGAAAAAGTAGCCAGTTTACAAAAGTTGGTATGAAGCAACATCATCTTAGGTCTTAGAAGTGCACGATAAACAGAGCTAAACTGTATATACGAAATAATTTTTATGCCCCCAGATCGATGATCGGGAGCATATTGTTTTTGTCCTTTCTGTGTGTGTGGTTGTGTGTCTGTCTGTGCGTCCGATACTTTAACCTTGGCTATAACTTTTGAACTATTGAACTATATAAGCTAGACTTTTCACACTTGGCTAGTGTATAGGTGTAGTCAAGAGGAACATAAATATGCACAAAAATTAGGTCAGGTCAAAGGTCAAGGTCACAGAGGTTAAAAAGGGGTGAAATTTGCTGTTTTCACATATTTGACTTTAGAATCCTTATCATTTATCCTATTGAGACGGGGTTTGTGTCATGTTATTGCTAATAAAATTGCGCAGCTGTAGTATGTCAACAGATTTGAGGTGGCATTTACCGTTTTTGAGAAACAAGAGGCCCAAAGGGGGACTAACAGAAAAAAAAGGAATTTTAAAATTTTTTGTCGGAAATTGATGCAGTATATTTCTGTATGTTTCTTATAGCATTTTAAACATATACTTTTAACAATTAAAGCCATTTCAATAAACAAGAGGCCCAAATGGGCTTCATCTGTTTCAGAATAAAGGGGTTAAATTGGATGTTTTTATGGTAATAAACAACTTTTGAATTATGTAAGATAGACTTTGAATACTTGGCAAGTGTATAGGTCTTGTCAATATTAACATAAATATGCAAAAAATTAGGTCAAAGGTCAAGGTCACAGAGGTCAAAAAGGGATAAAATTGGGTATTTTCATATATTTAACTGTAGAATCTGGGGGATATGTAGTGTTTCACAAACACATCTTGTTTAATCATATATCTCCTTTTACCATACATCATTCGAAATCTTTTAGAAAAGACAAATTCATGTAAATAAAGCCTTCTAAAATTCAGATGTTTGTACTTACCAATATAATAAGAGCATCCAACTACTCCAAAACCAATTAGTAAAAAATAAACGTAAATCATCATTTTTAATTATTCAAGTTTTAAACTTCGTTAGTGGTAGTGGTTATGAAGAGTTATAAAACAAACAGGAAATACATTCATCATATAACACCGGATTCAATTTTTAAATTTCGCACGTTAGGCTCTTCCGACAATATACATATTTCCTCAATAGAAAAACAAGACAAGTAGATAATAATAATAATAATAATAATAATTATAATAATAATAATATTTTTTATTTTGAAATACCCTTTATAAAATGCAATAAATAAAAAAACATACATACACAAAAGTAAATATAAAAACACACTCTAAAACAGCAAAAGGAAAAAGAGAACATCCCAAAAAAGATAAATACAACAAAAAAACAAAGGAACCCCTCCCAAAACAAAAACAAAAACAAAAACAAAAAACATACAAACAAACAACAGTAAGAAAGAAAAAGAAAAAAAAAAGAACAAAACAAATAGGAAATGAATATAAAGAACTCTAAACAAAAATCAGTACAAAACAAAACAAAACACAACCATACATAAAATAATGTAAAAACAAACAAGACACCAAAATAAAACTACACGTTAGACAAAATAGGAAAGAGACAAATAAAAAAGCTAAGTACATGTATACTTAAACGAGCAGCACGACAACTGTTTCAATCCAAGTAGTTCAACTCGGGTTCTCAAGGACATATTCTATCTTGCGCTTTTCTGTTCTACGTTTACATGGAATTTCTACTAGTACTTCCTATCAATTTTCCTAGTTCATAATTCCTTTCAGAAGATTTTTGCTTTCTATTTTGACTGGACTTTCGAACGGGGTTTCAAGTAAAATCATATTAAAAAAAAACTTTATGAAATTTCGTGCTGAATAAATCAGTTGATGTTTGATGTTGGTAATGATCAATATCCAAATCCTATACTGTCCTCATTCGAAGTCTAAGTACTTTTATCAAGTTATCCCTCTCCTGTCGGTATTTACTCTCTCATTCAATTTCCCCTATTAAGAGAGGCGTCAACTAAGGTTCCACACGCTCCTCAGTATGATGGGTATGGGAATACCCCGTCTATGTGTGGTAGTTGACGGGGTAGTAAGGTAATTAATCTAATAAAGCCTTGCTACGAACCATGGTAGATTGATTGCTAGGAGTAGATTGAATCTTCCTTTTTTCATAAATGATCTTGAGTGTGTAAAAATGAAAAAGTTCCTCTCTTTTGCTGAATCCTGCCATTCTATTATATTATGAACTTATGAAATCCGTGTTTCAATTTGTCTGCAGTTTCACTAATATACTTTCAGATATTTCAGAAGAGATGCATTCAAAATGAATATTGAACTTGTTGCTAAAAATCCGACTTCTTTAAAGGAATTTCCTTTAAGACATTTCAGGAGAGTTGCATTAAAAAAAAACACGTCATATCACTGTGTTTTACATCCAAACCAATGTCTGTGTCTTTTTCATCTAACCAAATTTGAAAGAGTGTTTTCGCCGTCAATAACAACGGCATCTTAATCGAAGTTTATCCAGAGGTTTATTTATTAAGATGTCGTTCTAACTATACGAATCATGCGTTTGTCAGCAGCTATATATAATCATTTACAATTCGTTTAGCTGAGTGGTAGATAAAATCTTTCTGAACCGGGTGAAATAGGATGTAATCAATTCGGAAAGGCATTGGTAATTCTAGTCTGACATATCGAAGTTGGTCCTAATTGCAGACTTAGTTCTCCCTTTGTTACTTCTTCGTTGGTTGGTATTTAGTTATTTGGTAATAGTTTATGATTGTCTTTCAGCTGTAACTGTTGTTGTATTTTGTTCCATCCTATGTCATAACTGTTTCTACGAACTTCTCCGGTATCAATTTGTGACCGTTGTTTGCCCTCTGATGTGATCCTAGTGATTCAGTTTCCCAGAACGTTTCTAAGTTACAGTCTTCTCTCTAATCATTATGTTTAACATACACTTATTCCTAACTGAGCTGCATATATTGTGTTGAACCTGAAATTAAATATCAAGTGCGTGTCTTTAGTGGTGTCGATCCATTTCTTCTCTTTTCTTTTTTATTCGATATTAGTTTTTCGATGTACGAGTACTGGTTATTGTCTTTAAAGAAATCAAAATAATGGTCAGCTCTAATAAGCATGTATCCAAAATGCGTCGTTTATTGGTCATGCGTGTTCGCACTTGCAAATAGGGTAAATACTTTTGAGTGTCTCGTTATTGGTGACGCTATCTAATTTAAGGAGGTAGACCTGGGTTAAGGGACATAACTCTTAAAAATCATGTGTATGTTTGCTTAAACCATTTACATAAGTATATTCTAAGCTTCTAAGTAACATAGATGATTTTAATTCTTTTTCACATAAATGCTTAAAAAACATCAATGAAACTGCCTGTTTCAAACGTCATACTGATTTAAAGAGTTATCTCCCTTAACATAGGTCTACTACTTTAAGACGCTATCAGGGCATTCAATTTGATCCTATCTCCGTCGTCGATACTTATATGTATCTCCGCACATGACAACATGTTTAAGCATCTTCTACAAATCAAGAATTGCATCTCTTTCAACTAAATTCAACATCTGCTAAGATTGTGCCATGAATGATTGTCTCATCAAATAGTATGCTTGCTTCTGTACTAACTCCCTTATTTGAGTCAACAACGGCAACAACTGTGTGAGCAAAATACTTGTGATGATGTTTTGCAGTATATCACTGATGTTTAAGTCTTCAGTCCTTAATACGTTTTTCGTTACTTGAAGAATCTTATGTGCGTTTGTTTACATTCTTACAAATGCTAGTGAGATGTCTTTGCCCGCAATTTTTACATATTCATACTACAATATTAATGTACAAAAGCGAGATTCGAAATATTACTGAAAAAGAAAGCCTGTTGCAACAGCAAGCTTTCTTTTTCAGTAATATTTCGAATCTCGCTTTTGTACATTAATATTGTAGTATGAATTCAGTGCATGTGATCCTCCGCATTATTGAAAGTTTTCCTGTCTATTCCATGTCCCTGTGCATTCTTGGTTTTGTCTTCAATATCAGTGATTTTGGCAAGATGGACTGTGCTGAGAGTTGTTTGTAAAATTGTCAACGTATTTGTCTGCAAGATACATACTTCCCTGGAAATGCCTTTTCTGTGTTCGTCTAGTGTCCTGTTCCATCTACTTAAGTCTTTCTGGTAACTTATTCAGCATATCCTGTGTATAAAATGAGACATACGAATTTCTCCTATAGGTCCTAATCTTCGAAGTAGTTGTTTCGATTTGTCATAAATAAAAACAATTTCGACTCGAACAAACAATATGGTTAGGCACTGTGAAATAAAGCAGGAGATGTATATAGGTATTTGTAATTTGTTGTGTCTGTCCTTATCTTTAATGTAATAATAAACCTATAGCCTATGTGTAATTTGTAGCTGTAAGAAAAAAAAAACATTGACCCTTTTATCTATTGTCTCGAATAAGAGCAGGGATTGCAAGTAGTTATACGTCTTGGAACAATGTAGTAATTGCTATTAATTGGGGGCTTGTAAGAATGACAAAGTACTTGGCAATTAAGTATTTCCCGTCAAATTTCTTCAATTCTACTTTGGTTATGACCTGTGAAAGTGACTACTTTTTAGGAATAGGATCGTAGTTTTGAAGTTTTAGGCTTATTGAGTCAGACGTTGAACAAACTTTGGGACGCTGACAGAATGGTCTATTTCGTATGTAATGGAATGTGTTTGAGATTCGTTGACAGGGGAGCTATATATATAGCTAGCGGGGCAGTATTTGGGAACACTAAAAGGTGTACTTGTTTCTTTCAACTTTTTGCATCTTACATATTCAGCGAATTGAAGTATTGATTTTGAAACTGCTCAATACCATTTTTGCAACCAGTAGCTTACTGTGAAAAACATTCTGGTTATTTGTAACATAAAGTGAACAGATAAAACATTAATTTAACCAATTGCAAACTCCTTATTTGATTAAGAAACGAAGAAAAGTAAAATTCATCCTGAAAAAATATAACGTCCATGAATCTATCATCCCACAAAAATGCCCTTTTCATCAAATCGACGAAAATTGATATAAACGAATATAAATGAATTGACAGTAATGGTAGTGGGCATATCAGAATTTGGAAAAGAATTAAAATAATTACTGTTGCAAAATAGCTGGTGCCCTAATAGGAACCACTTTTTTCCCTTTTTTCTCAGATCTAGTAACATAAACATATCTTAAAATATTTCATTTGCATAGAAAATAGAGAATTTAATAATCTAAAGAAAAAAACACTACACTATTTTTGGATACAAATATACAATGTATAGGTAAATAAACATACAATCTCAAATGACACCAGAGTATTTAGAAATGGTGTATTGAATCAAAAAAGTGAATCAATCATGAAAGTGAAAAGATTTTTTCAAAAAGTCAGTAATAAACACCTTCCCCTCAGTATGTGAAAAAAATAGTTCTCAATATATCTGGTGTCCGTGATTTAATTATCACGCAATCCCGAAATATGATTTAGTACAACCGAATTATACGGTGGCAAGTGAGAGCAGACTTATAATATTAAAAGCAAATGTAAAAACCTCGTAAATAATAAAAATTTATACATACTGTTTACAAAAACAATGAGCGACATGGTTTATTCACTTAACTTTGTTCAATTCCTGTTACCCAAATTAATTAAATCTTTTGTTCAATTCCTGTTACCCAAATTAATTAAATCTCTTTTGAGTGTGATACTATGTCTCTTAATAGTCCGCTCTATGAATGTTCTAAAATTATCAATGCTTTCTGCTTTATCGACTTCATCCGAAAATCGACAAAGCCGATGAATACGTAAAACAATATTTGAAAATTAAATATATCAATAAAGGAATTGACCTTACTGATATTGCAGGCATTTTTCGGTACCCAGACATTCAAAAGCTTGTACCCGTCTATTTTGACAACCAGGACATGCCTGTCATTTCCTATTCTTATAAAAACCTACTAGAATTTTTTTTTCAATTACTCTTCTATTACATGTGATGCTGATTTCGAGAAAAACTACCCTTGCAGCTGACTGTTCCACGTCGCCATATCACTATGACCCTTGCGGACAAATATTAATGGGGAATCTTAACATCTTATGACGATAAGGAAGTTCGACGATTCTTTAGAAAAGGGCCTAAATATCACCCGCCGCCAAAAAAAAAAATTGGCAAGCATGTTTTGATATAATTAAAGACGCATTAACCAATTGTTGTAAAAAATTGTGCAAACGAGAAAGTACAGACGAACATGCTCTAAATTTGTTTAAAGATAAAATGTTTACCAAGGTCATCAACAGAATAGATGTCTAGAAAGATAATTACATTGAGTCAACCCCTAAAATGTCTGTAAGTAGGATCAAGTCAAAAATGAAGGATCTTGGTAAAAAATATGTGTTTGTACCTGTTGACAAGGCTTCCAACAACGTTGCTATCGTGTGAAAGAAATACTATATCCAAGTCCAACAAAACGAACTGGACAAGTCAAAAACTTTCAGACGTAATAATTGGGACGAAAAAACGTTAACCAAACAACATTATAAGGATACAGAAATGCTTACAGTTCCACCTAAAGATAACACCTTGCCTACTTTGTAATTGGTTCTCAAGCTTCACAAAAATCCTTTCAAGCATCGTTTTTTTTTGGCTTGTAGTAAGTTTATCCATCCATTAAACTTACTTGTATAAAGGAGTTGGTTATTAAATACTATGAAAAAAACTTGTCAAAACTCTAGAGTAAGTTACTTTTGAGTGTGAAAAATTCTATTGAAGTTTTAGATAAACTACAAGATATTCAAAGACCAGTTTCATCCGTTGACAGTTATGATTTTTCCACACTTTATATAACGCTTCCACATTATTTGATTCAATCAAAATTGGGAAAACTTATTAATTTTTTTTTATTGATTTTATGGTTTGCAGTTCATTTGTTCTAACAAAAAACAAGGATTCTTCTGTAATATTACCTACAATAATCATTGTTCCTGGACATGTGATGTTATGATGTGATTGCACTCAATCTTTTGCTGGACAGTATTTTTGTTCTTTTAGGCAAAACTGTTTATCAACAGGTCATAGGTATTCCCATGTTCTGTTACGAATGAGACTTCATGAAAAAAACGGAACCATACCGAACAGAGATAAACTTATTTCTATTTTCAATGAATATCAGCAGGTATATTGACGCTATCCTTACTATTGACAATTCCCAGTTTTGAGATTATGTAATGACTCAAAATACTGTCCTTTTTAAATATCATTTTGACTCTGGTAAAATAAAAACGAACATATATGATAAAAGGGGTGATTTTGATTTCACAATACTAATTTCACTTTCCTTGACGGCGACATTCCTCTGGCTCCATCCCATGGGTTTTATATTTCTCAACTAGTACCATTCACACGCGTTTGTTCTATTCTCTACGATTTCAACGAACGTAAGCTTACTATCACAGTCAAACATTTACAACAGGGTTACAGATTTCATAAAATGGTGAACACCTTTAAGAAGTTTTATAATAGATATGAACATTTGATATCTAAATACGGCGCTCCCCGCAAACAGCTTATTACTATGGGTATTTCTATTCCTCGTTTTTACGGAGATGTTGTTAAAAATGCTAAAAACTGATAAAAAATCTAAAAAAGCTGGGACGTTGCTTACATTTTTTCGTAATAGGGGTTATCGGCAGGGTACTCTGCTTGCATCCGTACAATTAGCTTTGAGATCTAGTGACCTGAAAATTTAACACACATACTGGCCTCTCACTGATACTGCCGATGGCTACTGAAATATATGATGATTCTTTATCAAACCATTCGGGATGTTTTGGGTTTGATTTTTCGTCCGTAGTGCGACAGTTTTTTACCAGCAGACTAGGCTCCTTGAGCTAGCTGGTAGTTTAGCGCCGAGCACCCCTTGACCCATCTTTCAAAATTACGTATTATCATTTTCTCTCCTTTCAAGATTGTGGTCATGGAGTTAATAGTCTACCTGTATTGGGTTTTATGCATATGATTATGATACTATAGGGAAATGGGACAGATAAAAGGGGGTTTGGATACCCATAAACCGGTTTAAACCTACCGCTGGCTTTTGCTAGTGCCGGTACCAATTCCGACGGTCCCAAGTTCATATTGTTGTTTACGTTGCCTTTGTCTTGTTTGTGTTTTTTTCCTGTTTAGTTCCCTGGCATATTGTGGCAAGTGACTGTAATTTTCAGCCATTATAGATGTTTCTTATTATCGTCTCTTTTACATTCCTTGTATTACTTTATCTTTCTAGACAAGATATAGGTCTAAGAAAAGATAAGAGTTGGTATAGATCTGCATGGTTTATAATGAAGGACGAATTTATCGTTGTGTTTTTGATTGCTGTGATTGTGCAATCTTCTACCTGTCAAGAATGTAGGGCATTGACTCAACCTCTATTAAGCTTCTTTTTATTTTTTAACAGATATTTCCTTGTCAATGAAATGAGAAAAAAAAATAAAACGATACAGCAAGCATGTGATAAATGTAATAGACGATACAGATACATGCGATTTGATCTGGAAACTTGCAATATATATATTTTAGATAATTTGCTTAAAGGTAAGGAGCATCTTTCATTTCTATAGGTCTTTCCTTAGCTTATTTTGGTTTTCCATTTACATTTGTTTGATTATTCGTGCTCTAACAGATTTGCTTTTTTTGGTATATTATTTTCCAAGTATTTTGATTTTATTTGCACAGAAGAGACATAAGTTGTCGAAATGATAATATGCAGAAACAAAATTTACAGTATAAACTTCGGTACTAAATGATTTATTACAACTGGGCAGATTCCTCTGCTGGTGTGCTGTAAGTACCCGAGGGTATTCACTATTCTAGTAGTAAAAACTTACAATATAAATTCTTTAAAAATTGTTTAAAACTACTCGTTTTACCTATCACTATCCTCAGCTTTTTTGGCTTTCCATTTAGATTTGTTTGTTATATGTGCTTTATCAGATTTTACAAATTGTTGTTAATGGTTTCCAAGTATTTTGTTTGATCTGCACTGAAGAGACATACGTTGTTGAAAGGTCAGAAACACTATCTACAGTAACTTCGGTATATTGTTATCTTTCTGACAGACGTCTAGGTTCCAAAAACAAAATACATTTTTTGTATAGATGTAATGCGTCAAGTTGGTTACTTATTCCTTATTCGTTACTTATTCCTTATTCCTTATTCGTTACTTATTCCTTATTCGTTACTTATTCCTTATTCCTTATTCGTTACTTATTCGTTACTTATTCCTTATTCCTTATTCGTTACTTATTC
>MJUU01049369.1:0-15659 GCA_002080025.1 Modiolus philippinarum
GAATCAGCTGAACTCTTCATTTCATATACAATAATTTATACGATTATTAATCAGTGTCACAGGGGCGATTTATGGAAATTTGAATTATAGATATCAATAAATCGAATTATGGAGATTTAAATTATAGATATCAATAAATCGAATAATGGGGATTTGAATTTTAGATATCAATAAATCGAATTATGGATTTTTGAATTATAGATATTTAAAATGAATTATAGATATCTATAATTAGTGTCGAATTATAGATATCAATAATTCGCACTATTTATTAATATCTATAAATGATTTATTGATATTTAAAAGTGATTTATAGATATCTATAAATCATTTATTAATATCTATAATTCATTTATTGATATCAATAAATAGGGAATAAATTCCACAACGGCTTTCCATAGTTTTGCGCTAAATATTGATTTTTCATGGAATTATTTCGTCTTATTAAAGAATTTGCTTAACAATGCTGAACGCGTGATTTTTCATATGCATACATATATATCCTTGATAACTAAAAAAAAAGAAAGCATCAATAATTTGAATCCACGCTGGAATTTTCTAAAGCTCAAGACACTTTGTAGTACAGGTATGGTTATTTATTTTAGCTGAATCGTTTTATTACTTTCTATTTAACTTATGACTGAACTGAGACTTTATCGGGAAAATGTCCCACATTGCGTACGATGCATGATGAACGGTTATAAGCAAACATTCTCAAAAATTATAAATATCTACACACCTAATCATTTAAATTTTAAGATTAGGATTTTAATGAAAAAGAAAGGAAATGGGGTAAATGTTAAGGAGACAACATCCCATCTCCAGGTTAAAACGACCCAAAACAAAGCATCTAGGGGTCACCGTACGGTCTACAACACAGTGAGGAACATCACACCCTAAAGCAAGCTCTGAAAGGCCCATAAAGGTAAAAAAAGGGAATAAATCAATGGAAACAAACCCCATCCAATAACCCCAATATCAAAAAATGAGTTTAACTCGTTCTCGTTTTTTTTGCAAGCTTTTGTATCTGTTATACATGCATTATATATCTTCAAAAGTTTGAACGTAACTACAATAGTTAGTTATCAGCCCTATTGAGCTAGATGATGTTTTAGGTAAAAAAGGGTAAATGTTCAAATATCAAAAACCGTACCTAAACAGTATCTTGAACCGGGGCAAACCGTTTTCCAATGTTACATAAAATATGAAACTTGTTTACATTTTTCTCAACTGGGCTAAACATTACAAAACCGGACTAAACTTGTACGCGAACTGTTCTTACCCAAACTGTTCGCCAAAACTTAGCTTAATAGGGGTGGTTATTATTGTTGTTAAATGGCTCGGGTTAATCGAGTTTACCGCATTTCTTACTTATTGAGCAGAATGGAGCGAAATTGTAATTTGAAAACATTTAGCACAGCGGGTTATTTTCCCGATTTAAAAAATCGTACGGATCTAAGTGGGAAAAGTAGGCGAAGATTGCTGCATTTTTATTTTTTGCGGATTATGAATTGTTTTATATTTCCATTCCAAAGAAAAGATAAGGTTAAACGAAAATTAACAATTTTCACTCATTTTAGTGATGCAAATATTTGAAACTTCAGGGATGGATAAATCAATAGTATTCAGGAGTTGCTTTTTTGACGAAACAATATAATGTTTCAAATAGGTCATCATTATCATCTTAAGTCATGATTTGGAGAGCACCTTTTCAGAACAGCATTTTATCGCATGTTTTCCATGAAAGGATATGGAGTAAATGCTCATGCAAAAATAAGTTTAACAACGCAGTGGAACATCGTTTTATTGTTGTCCTTCATCATGAGGTTACTAGTATCATATGAAGCTTCAACAATGATTTTTGCGCATACTTCAAAGTAAGTGTGAGACGGCCTTATCCGTAACAGGCCTCATTGTATGGATTAGATTTATGAAATTGTTGACAACCAAAGTATTTTTATATAACCGCCTGCCAATATAAGTTTTATGCAAAGGACCGTTTTTATTTATACGTTTCAACTGTTCAAAAAGTTTCAGAGTGAAAGAAATGATTTGCAATATCTAAATATGTTTAACTAAAATATATTTTTGTTCCTAATGGAACATACATGTTGCTTTGTCCTAAATTTTAGCTTTTTCTATTTAGATCATATTGGCAATGGGTTCTTTATCAGCATTTACATATATTTTGATTTATGGATTAACTTATGTTTTGATTTGATCTGCATTGAAGAGACAAAAGATGTCGAAATGGCCATATTGCAGAAACTGAATTAACAATTATTTTGGTATTTTTTTTTATTCTAGACAACTTCGAATGTTTCTAGAAACCCATACATCTGTTTCAAATGTACAAACCGTCATTAAGTTTTACTGTTTCTGTTTTTACCGGCATGATCAACAGTTGCTTTATCTTGAGTCTTTCTTAAAATATCTGTAACATTTATTGTTTACTGTTGTAATCCTTGTTGCGTCATTTACATTATGAATATACATGACAATAATACTTTACATCACTATACTTTGTACCACAGGAACAGTTTTTTATTGTAAAATACAAAAAATACCAAAGTTGCATAAAAACAGTAAATTCCGTTATGCTGTACACGTGTTTCAAGGAGTAACCTCTCATCAGCAGCATTTGTACCAAATAATATGGAACGTCATAATCCGGAAGTAAAAAAAAAGAAATACTTATTTCCAAAAATATCGATATAGGAAGCCAAATCCAGTACCGAGGACATCTACCGAGTGCAATGCACGAAATGAAACCTCAGTATTTTAAGTGATTAGAATTTGATAAAAACAGTAAATTTCTATAACACGTAAGGTAAAATTTTCATGTCAGACAAGTCTGAATATTGGGCTTGTGAACCCTCGGGCCACTTATCCCAACTCTCATTTTCATTTTACTCTTACTACGATTCTTATTAATCTAACTAGAACTTTTTTGATATTTACAGTTCAATACAATTCTTGATTAACACATATTCTTTTCCTAGACATCGTACTTATGCAGCGTTTGTCTATTGATTTTGTTTTAGTTCAGCTAATAAAAAAAATCCTGAAAAACAGAAGATTTTTCAGGATTACATACGCATATATCCCTTGATAATTAGAAACAATGCAACCCTGTATAACACTGCTTTGAAATTGTATCGTATAATTAATGACAAAAGTTTCCCTGGAAACAAATGCAGATTGATTTCAAAGAATGTGGACAAACTTTTCAACATGGAACAGAAATTGTTATTTTGATTGTTTGCTTTAACAGATATTTAGTTATAGCAATTATATATTATGAATATTATTATTATATATAATATTTTTCTGTGATTTATTTCTTAATGGACTTTATAAATCTGTTACTTCTAGGGTTTCTAGGTTCTTTATTCTCCCATAGAATCTTACATATTTTTGATTTAGTAGTCCTTCATCATCTCTCGATCCAGGACAAAAAACTAACCGACCTACACCAGTTGTAAGAACTTCCATACATAGATGAGTATACTGTTCCTTCTTACTATTTGATTGGTTCTAGAAATGTGAACATTTGGCATACCAAATTACGTCACCGTTGTGTTCTACTGAAAGGCAATCTTTTCTTAGTCAACTCATGTTATGATCCAAAGTGTGATTGTGGTTGTCCGTTTGAAGATGCTATACATTATTTTCCCGAATGTCAGATTTTTCATAACATAAGAATACAATTTATCGATAGCATTCTTGCTTGTATTACACATACTAGTGACATTATTTTATTTGGTTCGGATACGCTTGACTAAGAAACAAACTCGATTATTTTTCGTCATTTGCATAACTCTATTATTCATTCTAAAAGATTTTCCAATTAGCTTGACATTTGTTTAGTGTTTCTATTGTTTTAAACTTTATTGAATTTTTGCATATATTTCTATCGGTATGATTTTATATTATTACTCACATAATATTTGCATTGACTATTGTTATATATAAATTATCACTGGATGTCATTTTGTGTATGATTGTGTTAAATATCATAATAGGGAAAGAACTTCAGTCGTTCAATCCAACAAATCATTCTTTTTGACAATAAAAATATGCTAAAAGTAAAGTTTCATCATAGAAAAGACGGAATTTATCGAAATAGTATGAAAACGTAAATTTCATGAGAACTCTGCTGTATATTGTTTTTGTTACTAATGTGTTATCGAAAAAAAGTACATCTGTAACAAAAGCCAGTATTAAAATCTGAACTTGCCACATTTCAACTTCAAGCTGAAAAACAACAATAAAAGCGTTTTTTTCCCTTTACTTAGCTTTATCATGTTTTCGTACAAAATTTGTCTCCATTGCATTAAGATATATCCATTAATTGCTTCCTTGATTCATACAATTTTAGTTCTGTTAGTATTTTACTGCTGTTTTTGTAGTAAAGATGGTCCACGTTACTTGTAAATCACAGAAGATATGTTGTTTGAAAACAGTTTTGTTGATGTGTTTATTTCTTTTGTTTTATCAAGATTGTGGCTGTTCGTATATTATTTTATTAAATTAAAAGTGTACTACAATCCAACATTGTTGACCTGTTTTTTGGTTGAGAATTTTTTTCTGAAAGTTTGCTTGACCATTCATTAATCTGTCCTTAGCTGATTTTGGCTTTCCATTTGATCACATTTTGTTGCTTGTTTTTTATCAGTTTTTAAACATCTTTGAGTTTATTTACTTCCAAATATTTAGAATCTAGAAAACCAAGAAGAGGCATACGTTGTAGAATTATTAATTTATAAACAAACCGTTAAGGGAGTACGAGTGTCAGATTTCAGAATCATTCGATATCCTCGGGTTTTATCCAGTTAAACAGGGTAAAATATTTTTGCACATGTATCACTTTTTTTCTTGGTCACAGGTCACTTTAAAATGCATAAAACAGACAATGTATAAAAGTTTAGCAGCGTCCAATTACATTTCCATATATTATAAGGCACATAATCAGCTAATGGAAATTGAAGGAAAACTCTAGAGACAACCGTTTCCCGCCAAAATTTTGAGGTCATAATCTCAAAATTCTTTCAGGGATTTTCAAAATTTTATAATCAGGTTGTTCTATAAGCGGAGCTCTTCAAAACAAAAGGTAAGAGTTTTCATTCTAATTACAAATTTTCTGACACTCGTACTCCCTTAACGACAAATAAGTCTGTTATTATGTCCAAGAATATAACTGGTAATGAGATTTAATTTCATTTCATGGTGATAGCTTATTTGATAAAAAATTGATTTCTATATTGATATATTCTGCTGTTAGGAAAATTCTTTTTTCAATTTGAATTTTCGTGATATATCATACGGACACAGTTCTTTTTGGCCAGTGTTTTATTACAATTGTTATGTAAATTGTGTACTTACACTAAATCTTTAATAAATTGTTTTTGAATTAATTAATATGTATTTGAAAAGTAGCTATCGGAAGCGACTTACTTTTGAATACGCTACCGCCAAGAAAAGAAATCAGATAATAAATGATATGAACATGCCAATCAGATGTTTGGTTCCTTTGTATTTTACATTATACTAGTATATCAATTGATTAAATGTACATGATATATTGTTCTACCGAAGGTGGCTAGGGTATGGTATAAAATAACATCTGGTGATATA
This sequence comes from Modiolus philippinarum, assembly GCA_002080025.1. Lineage (NCBI taxonomy): Eukaryota > Metazoa > Mollusca > Bivalvia > Mytilida > Modiolidae > Modiolus > Modiolus philippinarum. Next base: position 5,638 of record MJUU01049369.1, read on the forward strand.
GAAATTATTACCATATCTGATCAATATTACAAGATATACCGTGGTAATGATTTGACGTGTCACTAAAGTAACAGATGAATTGCACAGAAACGCGGTCAGTTTTGCTTCATAATTTTTGAAATGAGTTGAACTAAACTCGACTTAATTTTGATTTCTTTCTAAAAAGATAAACACCATGTCATCCTACAGTTATCTGGGTTATTACTCCATTTGTCTAGTAGCCGAGTGTGTACTGTTAACACACAAGCAATGTTAATCTAAACCAGCATTTACACCATCACTTTAAAAACAGGCTAATTCTTCTCCTCTGAATTTGAATCATACTTGGTCACAATGTAACATAGTTGGTTCCCTTCTTAAAATATGTCCAGCATGTCCGCATAGAATCCGAGATGGCGGCCAGCCGGGAACATAGCTTAACATTGGCTCCTGTGGGGAAATGTATGTAAAGATCGTCTCCACTGAAACTACTTGGCCAATTGAAACAAAGCTTTGTCACAAAAGTCCTTAGTTGGCCCCCTTACAAAAAAGTGTCCGGAAAGTTGGCATCATATCCGAGATAGTTTCACAATGGACCCCAAGGGCAAATGTAAGATCTTCCCATCTGAAACTACTTGGCCAATTGTAACCAACCTTGGTAATAATAGTCAGTAGTTGGCCAGTTTTAAAAAATATCTGGCAAGTCAGATGGTTGCCATAGGGGAACATAGTTTAACGTTGGACCCCAAGGGAAATCATTCAAATATCTCCTCTGAAAATATCAGGCCAATTGGACCAAAGTGAGGCACAATGGTCCTTATATGGACTTCTTCAAGAAAAGTGACAGTCCGTCTGCGACCCATCAAAAATTGCTGCAAATAGGGAACATAGTTAAATTTTTGATCATATAACATCAATGCCTATAAACAAACTGGAAAATGAGAACCTTAAACATGGTCATTCATTTGACTGTATGCCTTAGCCATGGTCCGGGTGAGCGATACAGGCTCTTGAGAGCCTCTTGTTCAAGAACAAACATGCTTTTTGTTTTACCAAATTGAGGATGGTCATGCCTCGAAGTAAACAAAAGTCAAGGTTTTAAGATGATATTTTCATCTATTTGAAGATTGGTAATACATTATTGAAAGCAAAGAATATTGGTTAATCAGTGTACCTGTTTATGAAATATTAGAGAATCTTAATCTCTGTACTTTTATTCACTTTGCATTAGGTCATATTTTTTTCAAATGCTATGAAGGAATATTAAGAAATTGATGGTATATATGTTTCCCAGATGACAACAGATCTTTTTCTTTAAACCTAAAGCTTGTTTTTCATCTACCGGAATTTGACGTTAATTACAGAGTAGACATGTTCAAAACGGCAGTTTTCTTATAAGAAGCAGAAGATGCTTGGTCTACCTCTGCACCTGATCTCAGCCATGGTTTTTATTGGGTCCTTGTTGTTCATCTCTGTATGCGTGTACGTCTTCATTTTTCTTTTCTGTGCCGTACTCGTGTTATATCTGTGTTTCTTTGATTTCCCGATGTTGCCATTGTCATTGGATTATAGGTTCTGTTCTTATTTACTTTATCAAATTTTGTCATAAGTCTCTTACATATGTGTGCAATGATATTTGAAAAAAAGTGCGGTCGCTGTGCAACATTTTATATTGCACATATATTATGGTGAATAAAAAAGAGAGTTTCGAAAGTCAAGGGCTTTTCCAAAAACCATCATCATGTGTAAAATCTGCTCTGAGGATCTAAAAAGTTACGTAATGTTACAGAAAAAATTTACGATAACAATTTGATAACGTTCGATAACACGGGAATCTTGAGAATAATGGCGATGAAATTTCTACCAGATGTAATACAACTTCTGTTTAGTTTTTGTCATTCAGGTTTTTTATTTTTACTAAATTGTCAATAGAGCGACACTAATTTTCGGTCACCTGCAAATACAACCCCAGATTTTAATTATCTATATCCCCTCGATCAATGACTCGGCTGGTGAAAAGTAAGCCTCTTAGGGTATTTAATAGTTCAGTACTCCCATGATTGGCTCTGAAAAAAAAAATCATTTGAAAATCTGCAATGGGTCTATTTTAGAAAATTGTGTCTATAACTAGAATGGTATCTCACCCGTACATTGTTCTGTCCATAGTTGATTTTTGGCATTTTATTTTGAGCAAATTGTTTTTGTTTACTGTACAAGGTTAGTTTTTACATCTTTTATTTATCCTATGTCCAAAACTGTATTTATCCTATGTCCAAAACTGTAAGATACCATTGAAACAAGGTATATTAGAGGTTTGCCAAAGAAGTAATGATACATTATGTTGAAATAGACAATATTCGAAAATAATAGCCTCTTTCACGAGAGCAGATCAAAGATTCGGATATCTTTGACGAATTTAAGAAAATCTGTCTTTTTTCGAAAGGAGTGCAGCAAAACGAGGGAAAAAGGCAATACATTTCTTAAGAAACAATAAGAAGTTAGCAAAAGAAAAACTTTTACACCAAATTTTCATCCCGTGAAAGAAGGTATTTCTTCCATAAAATATGATTTTCCATGTCCCGAAACCTCTAGTGTAGACGCAAATCCCTGGCCTACTATTGTGACATCACGCGAGTAGTGATATTTCGTCATGGATAATGTTGTTGATAAATAAAATATTTGATTGGTATTTATCAAGTTGAGACAAGTACACATGAGCTCGACTTAATTTCGTTGTCTTACAAAAAAAAGGCATTTTTTTCAGATTTTAGAAAGAATTACTTTTCTTTCCCCCATAACTAACCTGTCAAAAAAAACGCGACCCCGCCGGATGTTCAAGGTGCAAGATGCAACGTTTTCTGAACTGTGACGTTTTTAAATACGAACAGGTGAATCTAGATACCAAAGCTCGTAAATGGTGTATTATGCATTGGGGAAAGACGTCACAGTTTTTTATTTTACTTTACAGAAAAAATGGTCTTTTTAATCAGTGGGTTTTTAGCTTTTAAACTAATCACTAGCAAACAGTAACAGAATTACAAATAAAAGTTCGATTTACGCCCATAAATTATATGCAGAATGAATGAATTTTGCATATTTTGTCTTATTCTTTTTCTAAAGTTGAATAATGAATGTTACAGTTTTTTGATTATGTAATACCGTTCACTCGTCAGCTCATTACATAACATTTAATTAATTAATGACCTCAACAAAAGCACAGAAAGACAGAAAATCTATTACCACAAGATTTTATAAAAAAAAAATCATTTATAATGATAACATGTTGCTATTCTCCTGAAAAATATTTTTTGTGCTGATGATTCATTACTATCATCTGTTGACTATACAGCGTTGTTATCAATCAGAATAAATCTGTATTCAAGGTTAATTGATAATTGAGCAAAGCGCGATTCTTATAAGAAGCTGGAGATTCTTACTCTACCGGTACATCTGCTCTCATCCAGAGTTTTTTATTCGGATCTGTGTTGTTTATCTGTATGTGTGCCGTATCTTTCGTCCTCCTGTGGTGTCCTTGTTCTTGGTGTTTCCAATGTTTGCCGTTTCCCCCGGATTGCCCTTTTTTTTTGACTAAAGGTTGGGTTTTCATTTTTTCTTTGCACGTAAGAACTAATATTTCAAATGTAACTTTTGTAATAATACGTTCACGTGATAACTTATCCTTACACTACAGAAGAGACGAATCATTTTTACCACTGTGACGGTGGTGGGTATGATGTTTCTGGATGAGGTAGTGATTAAGTTTCTGTCTTGATTTATGAAGGAAAGAGATTATTGCGGTTGAGAGTGCAATGTTATTCCTTTATTTATTCCGAACAAGTCATATCATTTGTGAGACTGAGCAATTAAGTACGAAAACTTTTTTTATAATAAATTTTACCTTGAAATCACTACATCAAATTCACAGTAACTTCGTATTTTTTATTTATTACATGTACCACTGTGTCGATGCCTCTGCCTATGTACTGGTAGTCCTCGAGGGTATTCACCAACCTGGTAGCCAGTACTTCGGTGTTGGCCCGAAAACCGATTTTATTTGGAAACTTGCAATATATAAATTCAATATTTTGTTTTTTTTTCATAAGGAGTATCTCCCTCTTGCGAATTTCTGTCCATAGCTGATTTGGCTTTTCTATTTAGATTTTATCTGCACTGAAGAGACATAAGTTGTCGAAATGCGCATATGCAGAAATTAATTTCACAGTAACTTCGGTATTTAGTTATTAGATCATATTTTCTTTATTTTCTTTATCTCCGTTAGTTTTCACAGTTTTTGGTTAAGTGATTTTCAAATAGTTTGATATCATGTGCACTGAAGAGACATAATGTGTTGAGAAGACCATATGCTGAAACAAAATTCACAGGTATTTTGTTCTTCTTTTATTTCCGAACAACTTATAGCTACTGTGGACTTAGCAACTTAGTACGAAACAACAAAATACCGAAGTATATTCAAATTTCGCCAACTTATGTCTCTTCAGTGCAGATCAAATTAAAACATTCCGGAACAATTTGATAAAAATTATGTCATGAAATCGCTTCAGTTCTTCCAAACAGTTCATATCTTTTGTATGCTTGAGCAACTGAATTACGAAAACCTTTTTATAATAAAATTTTACTTGCAACTCACTTCATTTCTTCCGAACAAGTCATATCTCTAGTAAGACTGTGCAGCTGAGTGCAAAAACGTTCAAGAAGAAGAATTTAGTCGGTTGTTGACTATATTGATTTACATTTTAAAATGCATTTCAATTTGTAGAAGAAACAACTATGTTTTGTGTATTTTGTGTGAAAAGATGTTTTGCTTGCGGGCATGAAATAAAGATGTACTTAACGTTCAAAAACGCATTCCAAGACAGTATGGTTACTTGTGTTAATATGTTTTTAACGTGTAAATAACAAAATACCGAAGTTACTGTAAGTTTGTTTTCTGCGTATGCGCATTTCGACAACTTATGTCTCACTATACCGACTATACCGAAGTAACTGAAAATTTAGATTTTTTTTTCACAAGAAAAAATATCATAGATTTTGTCTTAGGAAAATAATATTAAAAAAACAAAAAAAAAAAAAAAAAAAAAAAAAAAAAAAACAAACTGGTGTATGTAATTTGTTCTAAAAACAATTTATTGCACTGCTAATTTCTACCTTTTTTTCAAATGAACCGAGTATATTCCTACTGTAAAGGAGAACAAAAAAAATGATTATTATTATTTGAATATATATTCAATTTGATAATCTTAATTTTTAATACTTTTTGTCTTACTGAAAACTTTAAGTTTGGAACCTATGACTCTTTCTTTGAATAAGTCCGCCGTGCGCGGTCCCGGCTTATGAATAGGCCCGCAGCATCCTCTGAGCTTGGAGTATGAGTCTTCCTAACAGAGGACCCCGAGGGAACCCCGGGATATAGAAATAGGACATAGTTTCTCCGGCTTGCGGGGTGTGACCCCTCCTAAACGGGGCTAACCCCGAGGATCCCGGGATATAGAAATAGGACCCATTCCGTGGTTTTGCGAGATGAATAAATACACAACCCATCTTTCGGATTGGATGTAAACTCAGGTCCACGAGTTGGAAGAAATGCCACGCTTCCTGCACGTTAAAGAACCCTTGTAGCAAGCTCTTTTTGTGGTGGTCCGTAGGTGATCGGCTACAAGGCTAAATTCTCCACCCTTTTCGATTTTACCCTACTTTTCCAGTGGCAGTCAGAATTTCCCGTCCCATAGCCCTTTCCATACCCAAAGTGATTATTTATTAACAAATTTGTTCTCGTCTTGATATAGCTGAAATATTGCTGAGTAGACGTTAAACAATATTCAATCAATCAATCAATTCTTTGAATAAGTCAAGTTTCCGAAGGATGAGTTCTGGTGTAAAATTTGAGGTTAGTTTGGGTGTTGATTTTTACATAAACACTTTAATTGCCCCTGGAAAATATAAAAAAGAAACTTGTATAGATTAACTTGGTTGTGGTCTACAAGTATCCATATAGTAATAGAATCTAATAATTAGGAGTAGTAGAATGGATTATGGATTGGTTAACTCCCTTACATTTATACTACTAAGTGTATTGAGATTATCAAATTGGTGATAAAAAAGGTGTAATTGTACATTTTCAGTGTTATTATTTTTGGCTTTGTAAGTATGTATGATAACAATATTTTGTCTGCAGTTATGAGATTTTTGTGTTAAACAGGAATGCAAAAAGACAAATTTAATTCTAATCAATCAAATTAAAATTAGATCTACCAATTTTTCCTTACACTCACTGCATGGTCGATCTAACAAGATCCAATTCTACTTTCTGTTCTGATGACCTTTCAGATTGCAGCTTCCAGGATTTTGGAAGCATTGGACTTAGAATAAAACGCAAGGATTTCGAAAAAGGTCATCAGAACAGAAAGTGCAATAGGATGTTGATGGATCTACCATGTAGTGAATGTAACGAACAATTAGTAGATATAATTTTAACTAGATTGATATCAAATTAACTGATTTTTGTTTGTCAATCTTCTTATGTAGAAGGCATTGTCCGATGGACCTGAAACCAACTTAAAAAACACATGTTACAACCCCTACATTTAAATTTTGCTTTGTTTTATTTAAGCACAATGAAATAACTTATAAATTTGTGGGAAAAATGATTTTGGAAAAATAAGCCATCATAAACTAAGAAAACATAACCGAAATGTGCCGACTTGTAATTTTATTTGTGTATGTTATAATTTTTCAGCCACAAGTTACATGCATTCTATTTTTATTTTGTTTTATGGAATAAAAGATATATACAGAAATTTGATATCTGACACTATATTACTAACCAGCGTTGACTCTATACTGGTTAGACTTTAACAACACAGAAAACTCACTTAAAACAAAAGTCAAAACTTTTATTTAATTGATCTTTTTATATTTTGATTTATTTATTATTCTATTCTAATTACATCATTTTAAATTATTTACAGAGCACAAGTACAATATATGAAATTGTGAAGTTATCCGATTAATAGTCTGGACAGCGATTCTGGTTAATTATAGCTTGATAATGTCTACACATGACACATAAAAAATATGGTCGGATCCATACTACTTGGATAAGCTTTAGTACGAATTCGCTGGAAAATCCAGTAAAAAAATTGAATAAGATGAGATCACTCTAATACTATAAGTGAAATGATGGTAAAAGATGCTAACATTTTAAATCCATCAAAATGAGTTATGAAAAAGTATCAAACATTTATGGGCTATAATAATACTTTCAGATGATCTTAGATATTGTATCTGAATGATAATGTCGTACAATTAGTTCAAAAAGTACAGCGAATGACTAAATTTGCAGATTTAAAAAGGAATAAACGTTCAAAATTTATTGTATCATCTTTTGTTCTTCATTTTAATTCTTATTTTTTTTATTGTAAAATGGTTTATATTGAAACTTTTAGTTTTGCAAAGGTCACAAAATATTTTATAAAGGTAAGCTATTTCATTTGCGGAAAGGTAATTTTTTTTCTAGAAATGTAATATATATTTTTCCGGAAAAGTAAACTTTTTTCTCCGGAAACGTAATATCTTTTTTCCGGAAACGTTATGCCAATTTGCGGAAATGTGAAACGCCGCATCGGAAGATCCACCACTAAAAAAGGGGGAGGGTGTCGAGTTTACTGTTGCAGGTTTTGTAGTCAGTTCTTGCCTATACTCCGTAGGTTGTTAAATGTTTCCTAAAAAAGGGTCCCAACACCTTGCACCCACTACTGATCATCCAGTATCCACTGATAGTCAATTATTTATTATTAAGTTTCAGCACACACAAACACACACACAAAAAAGAGAAAATAAAACATTATCAACACTTTGTCATCATTCCATAAAAACAGTGAAACTAAGTTTTAATGATAGAAAAAAGAAGGAAAACGGGGAATGTGTCAAAATGACAACGACCCAAAGGGGAGTTATAACAACTCAAAGCCACCATAAGATCTTCAATGAACCGTGAGGAAACCCAACACCCAACGGCAGGTCGGAGTCGGCCCCTAAATAAAGAGTAATGAAGTTCATTGAAATAAACATCATCCTAGACTCCTATATAAATAAAGTAAACTAACTAGAAAACAGACAAGACACACAAAGGCTTAATAAATCCATTTTGTGGTTCTTTAAATGATCTTTGTATGCATTTTAATACAGTCCAATGCTAAACTAAGTTTTCAGCTGTCAGCAATTTTGAATAAATTTTCGCCTCCAAATTAACAGCACTTAGTTAGCATTTTATAAGAACCACTGCCATGTTTTGTTCATTCAGTCGAAAATCAATAAGTATATCCTATTGCTACCATTTTTAGTTAGGGAAAGGTGCCAGTTTTATTTAAATCCATTTCGCGGATCAAAATGAAAAAGCTACGACGGACGGACGACGGACGCAAACTGAATCCATGCAATTATTGAACGAAAAAGTTACGACGGACGAACGACGGACGCACTCATTCTGATTTCTTCAGCTCACTCTGGCAAAGCGAGGTGAGCTTATGGAGGTAGACTTCTTAGAAAGACAATATCATAAGAAGACATCGAAATGAAGATTCTATTATTGATAGAAAAGCACAAGAGATAATTATCGGGAAAACCTGGATTTGGCGTGAATTACAAGAATTAAATATTTAGATCGACAGTTTTGTGACATGAACAATACGTGACTTTCGAGATAGGAACTCTCGCGTAATTGGGTGTGGATAACCATCGAAATTCAAGTTCGAGTTAGAGTTAAAGTTCGAGTTCGAGTTACAGTTCGAGTTAAAGTTCGAGTTACAGTTCGAGTTGAAAGTCGAGTTCGAGTTAATATTCGAGTCAACTCGAAAATTTGATTATAATTTTAACTATTAACGAGTTGAACATCGAGTTACGTAAAAATCTAGGAATACTTGCGTTTGTCAATGTTGGTAAGGAATGGACAGGCATTATAGACGTTTATCAGAGAACAAAATCTGAAAAGATGACCCAAATGACCCGTTTTATTAACCGGGTTTTCCCGTTGGGAAATCCGGTTATTGAAATGCTGATATACGGCGGTTGGGCGGGCGGGCGGTCGGGCGGGCGGCTGCCAGATCTTGTAAGCGCAACTCCTCTGCAACCGTTCAACAGAATTTCATGAAAATTTGTATGTAGCAAGGACATCATATGTAGATGTGCATATTGTCGGGGATTTTTCATCGTGCAATTTTTCCAAGAGTTATGCCCCTTTGAACTTAGAAATTTACAGGTTTTTTTACCATGTGCTCGTAAGCGCAACTCCTCTGTAACCGTTCAACAGAATTTCATGAAACTTTGTATGTAGCAAGTGCATATTAATCGGGATTTTTCATCATGTTATTTATCCAGGAGTTATGCTTCTTTGAACTTTGAAATTTATAGGTGTTTTGACCATGTGTCTTTTAAGTAAAGTATACCGTTTGAGTGATTTTTAAGAGTGACGGCATACACTGCACATAATAAGAGGAGGTATAAGTTAAACAGCTTTTCACACAAGTACCTATTTGTCCATTATTATAGTGAAGGAAAACCCGGTTTGATGTCGTATCGACATCCATTTCTTGTTACTTGTTGTTATAAAATTTCACGCATATGAAAAAAAGTAATACAATCAATAAATTAAAATAATAATAATAGTACATATTGTTATTTTTTAGCACGATGCACAGCCAAATGATTGCAAAAGGTATATAGTGGCGGTGCCGTCGTCGTAATATTGACATATTTCAATATGTTTTTATATATTCATTCTAAATATTATTATTTGTATAATTATTTAACAATTAAAAAAAGTAAGTCAATTTCACAATAAAAAACAGTTTTGGAAACAGGGATGCACACCACAGCGAGCAACAACATGAGCAAGAAACAAGCTTTCTCCACTGACCAGGATTATATATATACACACCTGTCTGAAAAAATCAGATTTTTTTTCGCCGTTTCCTCCCCTGGAACCGAACCTTTTCATTGCGAAATATGGAGGAGACAAGTTCCATGAC
>MJUU01049371.1:0-17937 GCA_002080025.1 Modiolus philippinarum
CAATTAATTTGATGAAACATCACATTGGTACAATGCGTAGTTGTTGAGAAATGGACTTAAACGCAAAATTAAACAAAAGTCGCTCAAGCGTAAAATATAGGTCAAAGCTACCTAACTGTCAATGTTTTTGGTAGTACTCATCAAGGCAATTAATTTGATGAAACATCATATTGGTATAATGTGTAGTTGCTGAGAAATGGACCTTAATGCAAAATTAACAAAAGTCACTCAAGCGTAAAATATAGGTCAAAGCTACCTAAATGTCAATGTTTCGTGTAGTACTCATCAAGGCAATTAATTTGATGAAACATCATATTGGTATAATGCGCAGTTGTTGAGAAATGGACTTTAACGCAATATTTAACAAAAGTCACTCAAGCGCAAAATGTAGGTCATGGATCCCTAATTGTTAGTGAATCTGGTAGTACTAATCAAGGTGCATGTACTGATGTAATATTATCAAAATATTACAAGAGGTTGCCAAAATATGGACCTAAATGCAACACTTAACATCGGAATGGATGGACAAAGGTAAATCTATATGCCCCTTCCACTACTTGGCGGGGCATAATAATTCATCTAAATTTGAATTGAATTTTTCTGGACCCTTTATTGGAATTTAGACTCAGTTCAACCTTGAAAGGTCGAACACCATTCTAGCTCGAACTGTTTTCATTGGTCCTTTGGGTGTTTGAGTCATTAAAGTTCAACTTTATTTTTTCTCTGATTGAAGTAAGTGAGAACCGAACCGTCAATCCAAAATGAACAATCCAAGGACAATGGCAACAAAGAAAAATACAGAGACACAACATGGATACGGCACAGAAAAGAATCAAAGCTCCGATAGTGCTGAATCTCGAAGCCCTGAAAATCTACACGTGGCAAAACTTCGTTGTCATCCAAAGAACTGCTGCCTACGTCTGCATGTATTAAGTTATTCTGTAATACGTGAAAATAATCAGATTGTGTGTTTCATTGCTATAAATATATGCAATACACAAATGTTATTTTCATCTTTGACAAATTACTGCGCGACATGTTTGTTGATCCGAGACACAATATAAAAAAAAAAAAAGAGTAATTTGATAAACATGCATATGTTTTCAATTAAATAGAACAGCACCGCATTCAACTCAAGAAAATGAAGAAATATAACTTAAAAACACAATTATACGATTTTGAAAGAACTTGCAGAATATATTTTATCTGAGGCATGAAGATCATCTTTTAGAGCTGTTAATAGGCTTGAAGCCTCATGTGATTTTTTCTTGTCATATTAACATCTCTCCAGCCATTTCATGGCTTCGAGATAAAAATTAAGACACATACACACAAAGATGAACAACACGGACCCAATAAAAAACCATTGGTGAGATCAGGTGGTCAACATACTCCAAAACTGAGGACATCAAACTTGCTTTTCTAGCAGAACCTTCCAAAATCTGCCAGATTCTGACCTTTTTAAATATTGACAGTAGGCTAGGGGAGATAATAACCTTTTAATTAAATTTTTCTAATACATGAATGAATAATATGTGATGTAAATGGTCTCCTATTGAGGTGCAAACTTAGGTACATACCTTTCTTAATGGAACTTCACCATAGTTCAGCCATTCTTCTATTTCATCCTCATTTCTCAACATTGCCTGCAAAAAAATGTTCGAATTAACAAACTTTTAAATACATGTAAAAATATTTTTCATCTACTTTACATAATATACTGTGAAGACCTTCTATTTGTAGGGTTAATTTTCACGCTTTTGCAAAAAATCATTTGTTCATGTGTTCTTTTATTCTTGGCTGGAGAACTTTTCTTCTTAGAAGGTACTAGTCCAATAAGAATTATGTTTTCATTAGGTTTTCGATTTTGAAGGTTACATGTAAGTCAGCCACAAAATCCATGAAATTTGCACTCAAAGAATAAAAGTAATTTGTCAGTATAAGATATAACACCTATACCGGTTTTTACTTTACTTTTGTTACACTAGAAATGTATGTTTTGGTCTAATAGTTAGAAATTCGATACCTTAAGGTAGTAGACCTAGGCTAAGGGACATAACTCCTAAAATTCACTTGTATGTTTGTTTAAAGTATTTTCATAAAAAAGGTTCTAAGCTTTTTTGTAACATAGATGTTTTTAAGTCTTTTTCATATCAGTGCTTACAAAGCATTGATGAAACTGATGGCTTCAAACGTCTTACTGATTTAAAGAGTTATCTCCCTTAACCTAGGTCTACTACCTTAAATCCATATTGCATTCAGCTTATTTATGGCAGTTACAGGTGGGATAACTTATTTATATAATGGTAGGTGTAAAAAAAATCAAAACAATATACATGTAAAATACATGCAGCAGATTTAACCTCAAATATTTTCATTTTTTAAGGAAGATAGACACTGTTGCACAATCACGCATTAGAAAATTAAAGAGCTGGATATGGAGTACGTTTGATTTTTGAGCCGGAACAGTAATTTTACGGCTTTTCCTTTGTGACGTCATAATTGAATGACAAATTTGAAACGTCATATTTCGTTTACTTTGCTGTTAATTAACTCCCTTTTCCCATAAACAATGCTTAATCCGGAAACTGTGTCAGATATCTCTGTTAAAAGCATGGTGACATATACATTTTTTAATCTTAATCAATATATTACATCATAAACTATCTGTTCACAAAAATACATCAAATTCTCATGGATAAAAAGTTCATTTCTATTAAGCTCAAAATTGCCTTTCCATATTTTCCCCATGCATTCCATGTAAATCTAGGTAAAAATGGCTAAAAATGAGCAAACTTTGATTTCAGTTCTAGACAAGAGGCTCTCAAGAGCCTGTATCGCTCACCTGGACCATGGCCAATACATAACTTCAAATCAACTTATATGTTAAAGGGTCTCATTTTCAAACTATGTAACTTAACATTTATATTATATGATCCAACTTTAATTAAACTATTTTCCCTATTGCATGCCATCTTGGATAAGGGATGGATCTAAGGGACACAATTTTAAAGAAAATTAAGTATTGTGCCAAAGTTTATTTCCAACTGGCCAAATGGTTTTAAAGAAAAAAATCTTTGAATGTACTCCTATATTAAACTTTGTTTCCCATTGGTAGCCAATTTGCATAAGGTGCAGACTTGAAGGACATCTGTTTTGAAGGGGACCATCTAAGATACATTAATGTGACTAGCCAAGTTGTTTCAGATAAAAAATTCTTTGTATGCTCTTTCCATACAGTCGAGTAATAAATTAAGTTCCCTGCAGATGGCCATGTTGGATGACATTTAGGCATAAAAGTCACAATACATATATATATATTATAGTCAGCACCTCAAAAGCATCATAAATGCCAAGTTCCGTTCAAATCCATTCATGTTAATTTCATATCAAGTTAATTTCATCAACTGCTCACTAAAGGCTTTATTTACAATTAGTCGTAACAATAAGCAGTCTATGAAGCTGATAATCTACTTCATCATACATGTCAACAGAATTCAAAGTGATTCACCACTAAACTGCCAGTAATAAACACAATATGTATATATAGGCAAATCATTATAACATCAAATAAGGCAAAGATTAAGACAGTATTTTTGCAAAAAAATGCAGAAATTTGCACAAAAACACTGTTTTTGCTCTAAATTATGGAAGAAATAATTTTTTTAATGAAGTGATAGTAGGGAATTTCTCTAAAGCTTCAAAGAGAAAAGTTAACTAAAGAAGATTTGAACACAGAATTTAAAGGGAAATAACCCATAACCATATGGCATTGGAAAAAAAAAAGAAAAAAAAGTGAAAAACGGCCAATAAATCATACACAGGCCTTTGGATTTTCTTCAAAATTTCAGAGTATGTAGATCTTGATATGCTGAACATTTTTATAATTTACACTTCACCTCTATCTGTTACAGTTTTTGAAATAAAAAATAAAAAATGCACAAATTTTGAAAAATTTACAGAAAAAGGGCTATAACTCTCAGACGGGTTTTCCAATTTTCTTCAAAATTGCAGAGCAGATAGATCTCGGCATTCTGAACAATTTTGTCAGATTTTTGATATCTGCATCAGTTTTTGAGTTATTGGCTAAAAACTGCAATTTACCTCTAGGTTCTATTTTTAGCACCAGCGGCCATGTTTTTCATCAGATCATAATAAAATGAGGATCGTTTGTACAGGACATGTCATAGATGATTACTATAAAGTTTCAAACCAATCCCTCCAGTAGTTTCAGAGGAGAAGATTTTTGAAAGTGAGCTAACAACGGACGGACAGACGGACGACCGACGGATGCAAAGTGATGGCAAAAGCTCACCCTGGCATAGCCAGGTGAGCTAAAAAAGCAAGCATGGCGACCCATACTTTTTTATTACAGATTTCATATTAGTAGGATTGGTTCTTCAATTGCGCCGACTTACAAAAAAATCTCATGGATATGAATATTACTGTCTATCTACCTTAATGAAAATGTAATGAATCCATATCAGATATAACAGGGAACACAATTTTCAGTTATTCTGTAATAAAATCTGGGGAGGTAACTCATAATTATACTGAGGGGGATCAGTACACAATGGGAGATTAACTACAAGCATTCCACGATAGATATATATATGAGGGAGATAATTTACAGGATATCATGATACAGATCTAAGGGAGATAAATTACAATTGTTTCTGTGAAGAATTCATCTCATATATGTTAGGGAGCTTATAGGTATTCTGTTAAAAATCAATGACACAGATCTAGGGGAGGTAACTCACAATTGTGTGTGAACTGTTCTGACAATGTTGTAAGGGAGATAACTTACAGGCATTCTGTGATGAATCCATGACATGGCTGGTGAAGATTCAACTGTTATGATGCTATAGGAATATACTGGAGCAGAATTCTGAAACATGACATTTATCATACAGATGCAAAAAATTTAAATAGAACTCAACAAAGTATACTAAATCATTGTAAATGTTGTGTTAAGGTTCTGTGTTAAAAAACCTAACTAAGATTTCCGTTAACTTAGAGTTTAACATTTGAGTTTGCTTTATTTCTGTGGTAAATCGGTACTCGAGTACTCCGACTTCTATTTTGATGAGGCCCCTATCAGTCATTCGTATGTTGATTTGTGATTAAAGCTTTGAACTTTTGCCGCCACTGAATTTTGCCTTTAGTTATATTTTAGACACATTTCTCTATCAGTTTTTAAACATCTTTGACTTAATGGTCTTCCAAACGTTTAGATTTTATCTGCACTGAAGAGACATAAGTTGTCGAAATGCACATATGCAGAATCAAAATTCACAGTAACTTCCATATTTAGTTATTTCTGACGGGAAAAAAGTCTGAAATTTTAACTTTTAATTTTTATACATCTTTCAGTTTATGATCTTCCAAATGTTTTGATTTGATTTTCACTGATGAGACAAAAGTTCTTGAAATGGAAGACAATAAATCTGTATTTACAGAAATAAGTGTGGCTATGTTAAATGTTTTTGGTCTAATGTTGACACTTGCACTCTATATTTCTTGTTGAAATACATGTATCCACAGTGTTAAAACAACACGACTTTCATTCAGATTAAGATCAGGATATCTTTAATGAATGTAAGAAATTCTGTCTTTTTGCAAGTGAAACTCAACAAAACCAGAGAACAAGACGAAGAATTTTGTTTATGTATAAAAGATAAACCAATCTTTGATTTTGATTAGGGACGGCAATGAGTAATCGAATACTCGAGTACTCGTTTGGAAGCCGAGTACTCGAGTACAATATTTGTACTCGAGTATTCGGCTTGATGGATATATTCTTAATTCCAGTCATGTATTTTAAGTACCTTCTCAATATTCTTTCGTATGCAAAACTTTTTCGCAACGAAATTTTTGTTTTCATGTTGTATTTATAGTGCCTCAATTGTAGGCACCTAATATTGCTGTTATTAATATCATATGTTACACATTTGTTCTACTTCTTCTCTTTTTTTCTATAATTTTCTCATCAAATAATTAATTTTAAATTAAAGAAAGTTCTAAATCATCAATTGATATTCATTGTCTTATTTTCTTCTAATAACATCAACAACAACAACAAAAAAAACAAAAAAACAAAAACAAATACAAAAACAAAACAAAAAAAAAAAAAAAAAAAAAAAAAAAAAAAAAAAAAAAAAAAAACAAAAAAAGAAAACAAAACAAAACAAATACAGGAGAAAAAACACCTTTTGGAGAACTTCCCTTTTAGCGGATTTTCATTCATACGCTAAATATTTTGAAACATGTTCAGTTAAAGAACCGACAGAACAGAAGAAAACTTTTTATGAGACAGGCAACAAATCAAAGCAAATTTCAACCTTACAAGCCGTCAGTCGATTGTTTGCCAATTAGCGTTTGATTGTTCTATATACAAGACGTAATTAACTTTAGTACTAATTGAAACTGACAATGGAAACATGATTTAGGAAAAAAACTAATATGAAAGGTTTTATTGAAAAGCCGAGAAGTCTCACTTTTGTGGGTCCTCGACCCACATCAAACAAGGGACGCTATTCATTATTAATTAAAATGACCCGAGTACTCGAGTACTCGCGAGTATTTTTACCGAGTACTCAAGTATCAAATAGTAGATATTTTGCCATCCCTAATTTTGATCGAATGAAAGTACATTTGTAGCTATTTCTTCCATAAAATATGATTTTTAATGTCTCAAAACCTTTAAAACAGAAGCAAAGTCCCTGCCCAATTTGACATACTTTTCATTGTGATGTCACACCATTTGTGATGTTTCGTCAGTGATACTGTTGTTGATTGATAAAAATAAAATGTTCTGGCTGGTGATTTACCGAGTTAAGATGTGCTAACTTGAGCTTGTCTTAACTCCCGTAAATGGTCTTTTATTGAAGAATGTGTCAACTTCAATGCTTGGGTCTGAGAGAGCCCTTATTGTATTTCTCCTTCATAGTGTTCTGCAACTGGTGAAAAAATTGGGTGTTTTTACTGTTTTAATATTTGCTTTATTAATAGTTATTCTGACAAATTTATCATACAAGTTTTACTTTACTTTCAATGTTTGTTGATATTACTTCATATTTTTGGTGCAACAAGACACAAAATACTTGCTGAAGATATCATTGTGACTTCAAGATGAAGAAAAAAAAATAAAAGAGGTGTTCCATTGCTTGGTTCTACCATGTATTTGTAAAGACTGTCTTATGTGCATTTCTCTAATTTCTGCCCTGTTTTCACTTTTCCTGAACAGTGGGAGAAATCGTTTCTCCTCTCTAGAGGGAATGTTGTTCTCGGAAAGTGATTGGATGAAATTCAATTATGATGTCAAATATGTTTGCTGTTTTCCGACTTAATCATTGCGATGCCATGAAAAAAGGCGACCATGCCTGATGATGTCACGCTCAAAGAACACATTTATTTCAGATCGCCAGAAAAGGGGGGTCATTTTTTCCCCCAAATCTCCTTTAAATCATTAGAGAAATAAAATCCAGAACCGTATCTTGTGAGAAACGACATTTCTACACTCTCGATAGTTAAATTTTCAAATATTTTAAACGCTCGGCAAGCCTCGCATTTAAAAATTTGAAAATTTAACTATCTCTAGTGTAGAAATGTCGTTTCTCACTTGATGCAGGTGTGGATTCTATATATACTCCACATCCTTTCATTGTTTATAAAATATCTTACGTCTGGTGGCATCCAAATATCAAAAACGCCCGCCATTGTCAACAGTTTTCTTTCTTCAGATGCAAAAAAAAAATAAACATGTCACACTAAACATAAATGATGCAAGTATAGAATTAGGAGATAACTGTATTGTATTTGCAGATTTGGAGGCATCAATTGTGGATTTGATGGTTGTAAATTGAGTTTAATGGCTAACATGTCACCAGTATTCTCAATTTGCAATCATCAAATTCCCAATTGATGCCTCCAAATTTTCAAATACAATACAGTTACATGTATCTCCATCCAAATGTAGTTTCAGACTTTAACAATGTTTATTACATAAATTATAATTGAAATCAACATCAGATCGGCGAATTGCAATATTATTCTACGGGAAATATAGTCCCAAAATATGATAAACAATAATTTATTTATTTTCATCTGGATTTTAAACAAAACCAGAAATTTAATTATGTAATATAAAATAATTAAGTTTTTCAAAATAATAAACATTTGACATGAATGATTTTTTCATTTCAAAACGAAAAGACCGTGTCATTTTACCAAGCGATATGGCGATCGGGTTTTCTGACTGCCAGACAGAAGGAAAGGATATTTGTAATTTATTGAGGATTACTAGATATGAAAATATGGTAGCGTCACATTGACATTTGAGTTGTTTTTTGCTGAATGTATTTAGGAACAAATGGTTAGTTACTTGTTAAAAGCGTGATAGTCCACCACTTGTGATTTCAGTCTCGGAGATGGCAACAAGATTCCTGGGAAGTAGAATTTTCTGTAGGCCTATAGGATATTCAGAGGTACCGCCAATCAAATAGATCATTATATGGAAATTTACAGATTTCCATCAATTTGAAGGACAATGATTTACTGGATTTTCAAGGCTATGTTTGGGAAATGTTCATGGGTTAATTTTGAATTTAATATGTTTAACTCTGGACATTTTACACAGCCGATTTACAACTCTAAAGCTACATGTATAAATTCACTAGTTTGAATGATGGAAATAGAATGAAAAGCTGTTTTAGCTTACATTTAATTGCTGAATAAATATCTGCTGGAGTTGAAAGCAATGAATTTCATAATTTAACAGTCACAGAGAAAATGAGTGTGTCTGGGGAATGCATATGGACTGTCTATGCAGGTAGGTCTGCTTTGGTTGAATGTCAGAATGTTTTGTTCAGCTTTTTGATGACAATGTTTTTTGTATTGGAGATAAATTTGCATTGTTTGTAGCATGGGTGCTGTCGTCAGCATGTCTGCATAACGCTCATCGATATCTGTGTGTGGAGTTTCTCTGTCTCATTTATGTTATAAGACAACCATTAACCCTAGTACTGCAGGACCTCACTATATCGACGACCCAGATAAGTTTTGTTTACTGCCGGTCGTCAATATATAGACTTTCTATATTAAGTCGGGATTTTCGCTTTTGACCAATGAAATTGTGCGGTTATTTTTGTAACACGTAAACAACGCGTCAGAGGAAGGAATTTCCTATACAGAACTGTTTTCATTGGCTCTCTACGATAATTCATTCGGAAATAAATGTATGTGGAAATTACACATTGTTTGTGTACAAAGTCGAAGATGGAGTTGTTGACGCTGACGTGTGATTGGAGCTTTTTGAGGCTAAAAATCGCGATTTTTTAGGGGAATAGGTTACAAACGGTGATTCTGGGCATTAATATTTGAGTTTTGACGAGGATGACACGGAAAATAATGAATAAATCGCACAGTTCGTGGGTTCTTGGATCTGGGAAAAATCGAGAAACACGTGCGCTCCCGGTTGACAAAGAAATCGTTGAAAATTTATAATTATGGATAATCAGGACACGATTGATGATTTTATTGATTATCTTATGCATGGGTTTGCATTTTGGGGATAAATCAAATAAGACGAACAGGTACGTGGCAGATTTCTTGAACCTAGGACTGTCAAAATTTGACCCCCCTTTTTCCCAAAATGGGAAAATATTACTTGGAACAACATTTTCACGACATAATCGCATGGGAATAAAAGAAATACATGATATAAACCCATCGTGCTTTTAACTTCATTTAATTTTTAATAATGAACATAATAATTAATTATAAAACAACAAAACATTGTTTGTATCCTTTTATTTGAAGAAATTTCAAGAAATACTCAACATAGAATTATATTTTTTTCAACATGGAAAAGCCTGTTCAATTCTGAAAAATAACTACATTGAATGTTATTACAAAAAAACAACAGATCATTGATTAAATTGACAAAATATTAACATGGGGTTAAATAATAAAATTTATCAAAACAAGCTGGCACAGAGAGATGCAGAGCTTAATTGACATCACGGCAGCAGCAGTAGTGAATAATCTAAATATAGCCGGCAGTACTAGGGTTAAAACTCCTCGTCACGATTTTGTTGATCTCTTTCAACATGTGTCATCACAGGCTGAACATGATAAATAGACACTGAAGTTAAAGCGATGTGTATTGCCTCCATTTTATTTCATAAACAAATGCCTAGGAAAAGTGTCAAATCAGGAATGTCAAATGTGAAATCTATATCTTGAAAATTATATCATCAACCAATCAAATAACAGGATAAATGACAAATTACATTAGAAAATATACTTCGACATAAAGAAGTAATTTCAGAGGTTTTTATTTATAAAATGATATATAAATATTTTAATCTATATATATTGGTAGACTTCATAGTTGCCAACCTCTGAGAATACAAAATCATGTAATTACATGCTTTTTAGTTTGAAAAATTGTGTAATAACGTGCGACTACATTATTTTCAGATCTAGAAATTATTATTAAGGCATAGTTAAAACAGCTAGTACTGGTAACTTTTATTATAAACCAATGTTGCTTGTTTGGCAGATTTCAAGACATCTTTGTGTGGTTCATAGTCATAACAATCACTAACTTGATTAAATTGCAACAAAGCAGGGGTCACAAAGTATCATTTTGCAAGTTCTGATATAAATTTTGTAAGAATTTTTTTTGTAACTGAAAATGCCCTCTCACTATCTGCATTTCTAATAACCGAATCCATGTTATGACAAGTAACATACTTGAATGTGTGTGTTTGCATGTGAAAATTGAACTTTGCGTGTAAACGCCTTGTAAATCAACATTAGCGTGTAAAATGTCAAAAAAGTGTGTATTATGGTAGACTTTCTTATAATTGTTAGAAGGCCACAGAAATTTTTATGCCAGGTTGGATTTTTTTTTCATATCAGGAAGTTTTCATGTTAAACCACCATTTCCTCTTTGGTTTAAGTCGACAACAAAGATGGTTATACCTGTACAAATTTTGCTATTTAACATACAGTATTAAAGAAAAGTTTTGTTTAAAACTAAGGAGTATCTCCCAATTGCATAGCTCTGTCCTTAGATGATTTTGGTTTTTCTATCCAGATCCTATTGGTAGTTTGTTCTCCTTTGTTTATGATTGATTGATTGATTGATGTTTTACGCCATCTTCAGCAATATTTCAGCCCTTAGTTTATGGATTCCAATGTTTGGATTTGATCTACACTGAAGAGACATAAGTTGTCGAAACGACCTTTTGCAGAAACTTAATTCACAGTAACTTTGGTATTTTGATATTTACACCATTTGCCAATGTACTTTTCCAAAACTAATACATATTTTAATTTTATTTTTTTTGGTGTTGGAAAATCCAAGTTTTATGTGAAGTACCCCAAAAATATCTTACTACTACATGTAGTACAAACATTTACACGAAGTAAACAAACCTCCATGACTATGATGACATGGTTCTTGCTTCACATTCAGGTTCTTGTCAGTTTTAATTTCTGACTTTTCTGATTGGTGATCCAAGTCACATGGTTCCTGCTTTACATTAAAATTCTGATCTGAAACTTCCGGTTTTATTTCCTCCTTCTTAACCCATGTTTCTTGCGGAAAATAAATAAAGTATGGCTGTTTCTTATCCTTGTCTCTTTTCCACTCATAAAATCTGAAAAAGTTTATAAAAAAAGCTGAACATTTGGTAACATAGATATATAATGGGATATTCTCTTATGATATGTCAAGTTTAAACTTGTTTTGACCCGTTAGATAAATTTTCTTTATTCAAAATACGTTGAATAAAGCCCCGCCCACTCTCGATAGTTAAATTTGAAAATTTCAAAATGCTCGGCAAGCCTCGCACTTAAAATTTAAAAATTTAACTATCTTGAGTGGATAAAATATGGTAAAGAACAGGATCTTGTGGTGTAATCTATATATATTGACATTTGCTTCGTTACTGGTGGTGCCTATTGTATTTAGGTCAAGCAAAAATTTCACTGCTTTAATTTAAGTTGTATATTGAGAACACCTTTTTGAAATCTCATACTTGGCAAAAGTTATAACAAAGATGCCACTTATAATTAAATTCATACTTTGTGAAAGTAGAGCATTGAAATAAACAAAAATATACATAATCAATTAAATGATCAAAATGGTGCCTCTGAACACACAAGGGGTAAGCACTTATCCATTTTCTTCATTTTATATGATCCCAAATGTAGAGAAATAAGCAAATCCAAAATGAGTACAAATAAACATTGTGATTGCAGTGATTTTCTCAACTTTTTAGGACTTGGTCTGTGTCCATTCATACTGGGAAAATGAACGCAAATCTTTCTGCATTTGGGAAAATACATAAACACATTACCTAAAGTATTCTATGAATTTTTATAAACCTGTTACCATCATTCCTAATTTGTTTTCCTCTGGAAGGAGTGGTGCAAGGTTATTTTTTCCATGTAAAATATAATATAAGTAAATTTCTCATTGTCATTGGTACCCAATATTGGGACAAAAATTTGAAAAAAAAAGAAAATGTGTCCCATGCCCCCCCCCCCCATACAGATATATTGGCAAACAGGTAGTAGATGAGTGACAGACTTGAAAAGGGGAGACACGGTACAACTCATCATATCAAAGCTTCAGACAAAATATCTAATCATTCCTGCATACACAAGCTGAGAAATCTTTGACGAAAATTTCAGATGTACGTACGTATGTACGGACAGACAAGGGTAAAACAAAATGCCCTCGTCGCCTAACAGCAGGGGCATAAAAGACAAAAACAACTAGTGAGTGTCCTAACAACAAACTATTTTTTACCCATCTGCCAAAACTACACATCTTCTTCCTTTCTCTAGTGGAACTTTGTGTGTCTTTTTCTCCAACATTCCTTCAGCTCTACAATTGTTGGTTTCGTATCCAACATTTTTGGGGTCTCCTTTATGCCATGAAGGGACCAGCCCCCACTGCATCGGTTGTATGACTCTCTCTGTGATAGTATCTAATTCTCCCTGATAATGCTGACTGGATATAAGAACAGGCCTGTAAAAGATTAATACAATTTAACACCATTAATTGAAAGTGCAAGATCAATGAATCTCAGACACCCGAGTATAAGATTTCAATATTTCACTGACAGGTCAGAGAACTACTGAAATCTTACCCGAGGGTGTCTGAGATTTCCAACTCTTGCATTTTCAACAGTGTCTGATTGTTTTTCTCAGTTATAAACAAAATAAAAGATTCTGTAAAACCAGACTGTAGTTGGCGTCTGCCATGTCTAAGCATCTTAGAATGATGTTGATAAAGTCATAATGTATTTCCCCACTTGAAATTCTTATTTAGTTTTCACTCAGGGTTAAATATTTAGCATAAACAGCAAACCTGTGGCAAAAACGACAGGAATAATTTCTTGCAATGTTTGTTTGTTTTTAAATTTTATGAATGATGGAAGTGCTTTGGAACATGTGTGTCTTCTATACTACATGAGAAAATTTGGTTCTGTGAACCTCTAAAATATCACTAGTGGTAAACCTCCAGAGATCCGATACATATACAGTGGAACTTATCTAATCCTACACATCATGGGACCACAAAAATGTGTCGGATTAGACAGGTTGTCAGAATACTCAAGTGTAAAAAGCATTTAATACTACAGTGAAACCTGTTTAAACCGAACCCCTCTGGGACTGAAGATTTTGTTCGGTATAGACAGGTACCATGTTCAAAATATCAAGAAATTAATAGAAAGGGTCTTCAAATTGTGTTTGGTTTTGACAGGTTTTTGGTTTAGTCAGGGTTCGGTTTAGACAGGTTTCACTGTATCTATAAGTTCATGTCTTTGGGACCAATAAATTAAGTCAGATTTGACAGGATGTTGGAATCAGCATGCCCACTACTTTTTGCAATTGGGGGTACATATACCCCTTGACCCTCGAATTCAGGGGTATTGGGTAATTTTCGAGGGTACATGCACATTTCAATATATTTACTGCACTATTTGAAAGCAGTTTAGTGATTAGACACAGTGATGGAGAGCCACCAATCAAATAGCACAACACACTTCGATTACTACTTTACTTTCACTTTTGATGTAAACAATACATTGCGACAGAAAAACATAAATATTATACGATATATATTTCTCAAATGTACTTGCATGCACATTTTGATTTGTGAATTATACGTGCATGTTTTCTAATGTTATGTACGTGAATTTAATACTGAACTGAAATTGACATAACCGTAACCTAGCAACTAATGTGTTGTCCTATTAGTGCAACAAGGTACCAACTGACAAAAATACAATTTAAAGAAAACACAATTTGAAAATTTCGACCTTCACAATAAATCAGAGAAAAGAGGTAGACCAACCACTTTTGGTTCATAGAATGGACTTACTTCAATCTTTATTCACACAATTAGCTAGGTCTATAGCTCCTGTTATTTTGACAGAATTATCACTTTTGTCAGTTGGTACCCATTTTTAAGCATATATTTCCACAAAAAGTAAAGATTTCATTGTGCAAAAAGGTTCCAAGTGCCAATTGGTACCTTTCTGCATAAATCATTTCATAAACACAAAAACATTGTAATATAAGATATATATCTTATTTTTGTTGCTTTATTCATCACCAANTTATTTTTATACTAATTCTGAATGGATATATTCTGTTATTCGTGTATTTAGACACTGTATTGTATGAATATTTCATATAAAAGTAAATTATGCAACAAGGAACCAAGTGTCATTTGGCTCCTTGTTACATGTGGGAAATACATTGGATTCAGTTGGTACCAAATAACACAATTATTTATCTAAGATACGAATAAAGATACAGGCTTTATTTTTACAGGGAAACTAGATACCTATAGTAGCTCCTAAGAAATGCACCTAACTCAATTTCACCCCAAATGTCACTTGGTACCTTGTTGCACTAATGGGACGGTGTTGTTATTATGAAATCTACATGTATGTAGATATCATGCTCTACAATTTAAATTTTAATTTTTAGTATTAATAAAATTATTAATATGAGTTTTTATTCCTTTTCTTCTCTTTTTTTTTGGCTTCAAATATAACATAACTAAGCAGTCATATAAATCAGAAATATAACCAGCTCACATTTATACCTGCTTTGATTTTAAAATATCCATATTTTATATCATTACAATAGATTATTTGTATTAATTCATAAGCTTATGAGCAATTTGTATTAACAAAATAAAGAATATAGATTTCTCTATGTCCATTAATGTGTGTTTGTATGCAGTTTTCCGACATATTTTAATTCTAGTGTCAAACCCAATTGCCCTCTAAGAGCCGCTTCGAATTTTCACACTTGTTAAATATAATTGAATCGAAATAGATTATTGCAATTGGGCTCCATGCGAATTAGAACATGGTCAGACCTTATATTTGTCTTCATTTTATACCTCGCTATCGCTGACGCTCGGTATAAAATATTGACAAATATAAGGTCTGCCCATGTTCTAATTCGCATAGATCCAGTTTGCAATAATCTATTTCTTAAATAGTATTGTTTCCCCATGGTATATAATAGCCTAAACAGGTTAATAATTTCATACGGTAAAATTCTAAATTTTGAATTTTTGCCAAATAAACATGATAAACACAAATGCACCTTTTTGTAAATATGGATTATTGTATTGTAATTGGGATTAAATAACCTCTTTGGGGGAGTGTTCCAAACATGTTCACTACAATGTGTCAGTTGTCACATTAGATAGTAATGTTGACCCCCATGTGGATCTTGCAATAGGGATTTATCAAATGGCTTATCTGATTTCACCTAACATGCTTATATATGAGAACTGGGTGCCACATTATAAGTTAGATAGAAATGTTGACCCAAGGTGGACCTTGCTGTAGGGATTTATCAAATTGCTAGTCTAATTTTACCATTTACATAAACAATTTCAACTTATGTAGGAGAACCAGATGCCACAATATAAGAAGGATAGTAATGTTGACTTTCAGCAGGGTCTCAAAATACAGATTTATCAAATGGCTTATCAGATCTCTACAGTACATTTCATTTTACGTATGAGAACCGGGTGCCACAATATAAGAAGGATAGTAATGTTGACCTCCAGGAGGATCTTGAAATATAAAAATTGATCAAATGGCTAATCGGATTTCTACAGTACATTTCAACTTACGTATGAGAACCAGGAGCCACATTATACGACGGATAGTAATGTTGACCTCCAGGGGGATCTCGCCATACCGGTCGTTGTTTTCCTTTTGATGATTTACCCTTTGAACTGTAAGAACAAGACTTGCAAATCTCATCAGGTTCCAAAGTGCTGCAAATACAATAATAATGTATTTATTATCACCTTGAACATAATACGTAGATATTTTAAAATTTGAAATGATACCTTGTTATGTGCTCTTTCTTGATCACAATACATTCTTCTCTTTCTCATGTAGAAGGAATTATGCATAATGTACTTGACATGCTTGATAATTTTTGTTGTGGTCTTATTTCACAATTTTTCAATTTTTTTTCGGCCAGAAATTGTCAAAAACTGATCAGGGCTATTGCATTAAAATGGATGTGGGTAGGTAGGAAGGGACTTTCAAAGTACCCCAACAACCAACAAACTGTTTTTAGATAATTTCACATAAAACTAATGGGAACATGCTAAGAATGACCTACGACCCNCCCCCCCCCCCCCCCCCCACATCCATTTTAATGGAATAGCCCTCATTATGCTGTACAAATTTTGAAAAATGTATGTTTTATAAATTTTGTTTATAAAAGTAATACAAGTTATTGATCATATTGATCATAAACCACTAATTTTAAGAAAAGAAATGCAAAATCCTTTTACATTTGAAGTCCTACGATTTTCTGCAAAAGTATACCAATAA
This sequence comes from Modiolus philippinarum, assembly GCA_002080025.1. NCBI lineage: Eukaryota > Metazoa > Mollusca > Bivalvia > Mytilida > Modiolidae > Modiolus > Modiolus philippinarum. Next base: position 16,911 of record MJUU01049371.1, read on the forward strand.
CAGATAAAGAGCATTATATTCTTTTGATGAAAATATGCACATGAAATACTCCTAAATTTAATATTTTTTCATATTTTTCTTTATTAGTGAGTTGAAGTTTATTATATTAGGGGGAAAGAGGTCTTATCCCGGAATCCCGAGTTTATTTTTTCTAAGTCCTGAACTACAAAGGGATTTAAAAACTGATCTGAGTCCAAATAAACAAGATTGGACCTCTGGAAAAGAGCTGGAATGCCATGGCTAAGTACAAAAATGATGGCTTAGTCATTTACAATGCATTTTCCTATTCTCCAATGTCAAAAAGGGGGAAATGAGACCTTTTCTTAGATCTGGGTCCAAATAAACAAGATTAGACCTCGGAGGAGAGCTGGAATGTTGTGGTGCTAAGCACACAAAACAGTGGTTCTTATCATTTACAATGCATTTTCCGATGTCAAATAGGAGAAATGAGACTTCTTCTCAGTATATCTTGGTAAAATAAACACGATTTGACCTCTGGACTAGAGCTGGAATGCCGTGGTGCTAAGCACAAAAACGATGGTTCTATCATTTACAATGCATTTTCCTATGTCAAAGAGGAGGAATGAGATCTGGGTCCAAATAAACAAGATTTGACCTCCGGAGGAAAGCTGGAACGCTGTAGCAAAATGGCAAATAACACGATCAGAAAACAGTTATTGCAGTGTGGAGTTGGTAAAACAATTCCCCATGGTAAAGATGTATGCTCTTTATTTTTTCTTAGATATGGTGTACTTGTAGGTGAGATAATATCTCATGTGAACACTTTGTTCAATTACTATTATCTAAATTTATGTAAATTCTAAAACCGAAGGATAAACTCTTACCATCGTAGTTTTGACCTTAGCTATATTTGATATTACTGATTATTTGGATTTTGTTTGGATTATGCATTTTAACAGTTTTTGAAATTATGGATTTCCTTTGTTTGGGTTCTAGTGCTGCTGATGAGGAATAAATTTCCGAAATGGTCATACAGCTCATTAAAATTATTGCAGTTGGAGTTAAC
>MJUU01049373.1:0-16087 GCA_002080025.1 Modiolus philippinarum
GAGATAATAATTGTCTGTTGTCATGTTGTAAATACATTTCCTTTCCTTCGTAAAATCCTGTTTCCCATTAACCTCACAATTTATGGTGACCATCTTACCAAACTCAACAGACCCAGTAGGATTGACTGATGCTGGGGCATTCGTTAAACTGAATGTTTGGTATGGATCTGCACTACATATAGCAGCTGTAATGGAAGAAAAAATTATATACCGTAAAACCTCGTTATATGGCCACCATCTTACCAAACTCATCAGACCCAGTAGGATTGACTGATGCTGGTGCGTTTGTTAAACTGAATGTTTGGTATGGATCTGCATTACATATAGCAGCTGAAACAAGAGCTGGCGCCGAATGGCAGCCTGATATACCCCAGCTCATTGTACCCTGAATCAATGTGGCAAGTGCAAATTTAATTGTGTCGGGACACAGTACAAGTATGGACAAAATACAAGTATAAAAACAATTATATAATCCCATTAACCAACATTTTCAATGATAACTGTATGCACAACAATTAAAACTGCCTTACATTTTCCAAAGAAATTGTGATGAAAAATTCCACATATTGTACAACAATGAAAAACAATGACGTCTCGGCAAACAGGAAGTGCTTATGACGTAACCTTGAAATTCGAATACACGATAGATTGGACCATAAGGAAGCTCTGTGCAAAACAACAATTGAATCCCACTTAGTTTCAGAAAAAATTGTGACGAAAAATTCCATATATTGTACAACAATCAAAAACAATGACGTCTCGGCAAACAGGAAGTGCTTACGACGTAACCTTGAAATTCAAATACACAAAAATTTGTAAAGGTTCCGCGGAACCTAATGTCTTGCCCGCTCTTTACATTGTCATTATAATTTGGCCTATATTTAGATGAGGTTGCTAGGTAGAATTTCAAGAAATATCTGATCTTAGAGACTTTCATACCAAAATTGGTATCAGCTAATTTTGTACAATGACTGTTTTCAATGAAATGTTTCGAAAAATGTTTGGTTGCTAAGTAGAATTCAAAAAATAAATGGTCTTTTAAAGTTTCATGAAATTTTCCACAATTGGAATCCAGGATTTTGGAAATTTCACTACAGAAAATAATTATTCATACTGTAAGGAACTGAAAAAGATATGGTTGCTAGGTAGAATTCCAAAAAATAACAGATCTTTGAAAGTTTCAGGAAATTTACCAAAAAAAGAATCAAAGATTTTTGCAATTTGACTTTTGAAAATGATCATTATAACTGAAAGAAACTTAAAAAAATTGGTTGCTAGGTAGAATTCCAAGAAATAATACGTCTTTGATAGATGCAGAAAATTCATCAAAATAAGAATCAAAGATTTTTGCAATTTGAATTTTGAAAATGATCCTTATAAATGTAAGGAATTGAAAAAGATATGGTTGCTAGGTAGAATTCCAAAAAATAACAGGTCTTTGAGAGTTCCAGTAAATTTACCAAAATTAGAATCAAAGATTTTTGCAATTTGACTTTAAAAAATCATCATTTTAACTGAAAGGAACCGAAAAAATTATGGTTGCTTGATAGAATTCCAAAAATTTACAGGTCTTTGTGAGTTCCAGGTATGTAAACCAAAATTGGAATCGAAAACTTTGGCAATATCATTTCCGTATTGTTTGTTTGATTCAAATTTATTAAAAAAGCATTGTTGCTAAGAAGAATTTCCAATAAAGGGCTACGCCAAGCGCAGCATGATATGACCACAGCATGTCGTCCCCTGAAATTTGAAAAAGTGTAATTTAAAGCGAGTATGGTCAAACGAAAGAGCTTGACACAATAATTAGAAGGACGCAATAAGGAGATTGACCCAGTAATAATTAGCTGGACACAAACTAGGGAAAATAAAAATTAGCCCTTATGACTACTTATGATTCCTCTTTGACCCTTTATAGCTCAGAAACGGTAAGAGCTACGCCCAATCCATTGACAAACTGCTGAAAGCTTATATCAAGAGGAATCAAAAGAAAAAAAAACATCAAAATGCGATGAAAATAAAAATTTTTGGTAATCTTCAAATTTGCAGTTTGGGCCCTTGTGAACCCTTATAGCACGGAAACAGTAAGAGCTACGCCAAATCTGTTGACACACTACTGAAAGCTTGTATCAAGAGGAATCCAAAGAAAAAAATCCCATCGAAATCCGATGAAAAAAAAATTTTCAGGCAATCAGCAAATTTGAAGTTGTGGCCCCTTTGAACCCTTATAGCTCGGAAACGGAAAGAGCAACGCCAAATCTGTTGACATAATACTGAATGCTTACATCAAGAGGAATAAAAAAAAAATCCCATCGAAATCCGATGAAAAATAAAAATTTTAGGTTATCTGTAAACTTATGATTTTGGCCCCCTTTGGCCCCTCATAGCTTGGAAGCAGTAAGAGCTACGCAAAATCCGCTGACATACGTCTGAAAGCTTACATCAAGAGGAATCCAAAGAAAAAAATCCCATCGAAATCTGATGAAAAATAAAAATTTTAGGTTATCTGTAAATTTATGATTTTGGCCCCCTTTGGCCCCTCATAGCTGGGTAAGGAAACAAGTTACCAAAAATCTAATAGTAGAGCGCTATGTTAATTTTTCATAAGAAATCCTTTAGAAAAAATGCATCAAAATCGGACTAAAAATAAAAAAATTAAATTTTTGAAATTTGCCCCTTTTGGGCCCCATTTATCTTGTGAACGGTACATGCCACGTGAAATCCGTTGCATACTTCAGATTGAAAATTTTCTAAGGAGTTTACTGAAAGAAACCCCATCAAAATCTGATAAATAATAAAGATTCTACAGTAAAATATGTGAAAACACCTAATTTAACCCCTTTTGGCCCCTTTTTCTTAAACGGGTGGGGCCACAAACCCGAAATTAAAACCCAGGATTGCCATTATGCCAAGAAACCACATACTGAAATTTGAAAATGATCCGTCCACTAGAAACAAAGTTATGCTGGTCACAGACGCCGACACCGACGACTGCGCCATACCATAATACAACCGCAAAATTTTTGCGGTCGTATAAAAATAGCTTGTCTTTGAGAGTTTCAGGAAATTTATTAAAGTTGGAACCATTTTATTTAATTCTTTAGTGTTCAGCATTGTTAAAATTCTGCTTATTTTATGCAGGACTGTCAATTTCAATGTAATTCTATTAAGATTCAAAGACTCTATTCTACTTCTTAACAACTAACATTGATATTTTTTAGAAACAAGAGGCTCTCAAGAGCCTGTATCACTCACCTGGGCCACAGCTGACATATGCAGTTAAAATAATCCTAATATTTTAAGGGCATCATTTTCAAATTTGTTAATAGACATTGATGTTATATTATCTTAAGTTAAACTATATTCCAGACTGGCAGCTATTTTGGATGGGGGTGCAGTTCTAATGTTAAAACTATGATCCCTGCTGGCAGTCATCTTGGATATGGCGCGGATCTGAAAAACAACTTTTTGCAGGGAACCATCTGGGGACTATTGTGGCCAAGTTTGGTTTCAATTGGCCATGTAGTTTCCGAGGAGAAGATCTTTGAAAGTATTTTCCCATAGGGTCCAATGTTAAAACTATGATCCCCTCTGGCGGCCATCTTGGATATAGTGCGGATCTGAAAAACAACTTTTTTGAAGGGGACCATCTAAGGACTATTGTGGCCAAGTTTGATTTCAATTGGCCATGTAGTTTCAGAGGAGAAGATCTTTGAAAGTATTTTCCCATAGGGTCCAATGTTAAAACTATGACCCCCGTTGGCAGCCATCTTGGATATAGCGCGGATCTGAAAAACAACTTTTTTGAAGGGGACCATCTAAGGACTATTGTGGCCAAGTTTGGTTTCAATTGGCCCAGTAGTTTCAGAGGAGAAGATCTTTGAATGAAAAGTTTACGCCGGATGGACGACGGACAGACGGACAACGGACGAAAAGTGATGGCAAAAGCTTACCCTGGCTATAGCCAGGTGAGCTAAAAAAAACTAAGTCCATAATTGGAAAAAATACAGAAAAACCAGAAAAAAATTCAATTTTTTTCAGTTCTGAGGTAATTTTCTGACCATCATCTAACGTTTGACCACTTTTTGTGAAATTCCAATAAAATTAAATAACTTCACTTGACTTCTAAAAAACTTTAACCACAGGGTTAAAATAAATTTCTTGCACAAAAAAACTAAGTCGAAACACGGAAAAATTATGGAAAAAATAAATAAAAATTTTCCAAAATTTTCAGCTAGAGGTAATTTTCTGACCATTTTCTTGCTTCTGTCCAAATTTCAAATGATTCCATAAAGATTTGATGAAGATATTGATGTTAAGAAAACTTTAACCACAGGGTTAAAATAAATGTTGACGACGACGCCGACGACACCAACGACACCGACGAAGCCGACGACGCTATGTCTCGCTTTCGCGACTTTCATCGCAGGCGAGACAATAAATAAGAAAGCTATGTGCATAACAACAATTGAATCCCTCTTACAGTTTCAGTAAAAATTGTGGCGAAAAATTCCATATGCTGTACAACAATTAAAAAAAAACAATAAAGTCTCCGCAAACAGAAAGCACTTACAGCGTAACCATAAATAAATAAATAAATAAATAAATAAATAAATAATCTTTATTTCAAGAGGATAACCCCATTAGCCGAAACTAATCTTCCTAGGGGTCCTCAAATACAAGCATAAATCATAAAATCACATATAATATATACAAACAGTTTGCCATATAACCATGAAATTTGGCTACACGAAAGATTGGACCATAAGGAAGCTCTGTGCAAAACAACAATTGAATCCCACTTAAGTTTCAGAAAAAATTGTGACGAAAAATTCCATTATTGTACAACAATGACGTCTCGGCAGACAGGAAGTGCTTATGACGTAACCTTGAAATTCGAATACACTATAGATTGGACCATAAAAAGGCTCTGTGTGTAACAACAATTGAATCCCTCTTACAGTTTCAGAAAAAATTGTGACAAAAAATGCCATATGCTGTACAACAATAAAAAAAAAATAAAGTTTCGGCAAACAGAAAGTGCTTACAGCGTAACCTTGAAATCAGAATACATGTTAGATTGGACCATAAGGAAGCTCTGTGCAAAACAACAATTGAATCCCACGTACAGTTTCCGAAAAAATTGTGACGAAAAATTCCATATATTGTACAAAAATGAAAAACAATGACATCTGGGCAAACAGGAAGTGCTTATGACGTAACCTTGAAATTAATATACAGGATAGATTGGACCATAAGGAAGCTCTGTGCATAACAACAATTGAATCCCTCCTACAGTTTCAGAATAAAGGGCTACGCCGAGCGCAGCATGATACGACCTAAGCATGTCGACCACTGAAATTTGAACAAGTGTATTTTAAAGTGAATCTGGACACAGTATGGAGCTTGACAGTAATTTGATGGACACATTAAGAAAAATTGCAATTCTGGCCCCTTTGACCCCTTATAGCTCGGAAATGGTAATAGCTATGCTAATTCTGTTGACATACTACCAAAAGCTTACAACAAGACAAATCCATAGAATAAATCCGTTCAAAATCTGATGAAAAATAAAGATTTCACACATTTCCCAAAATTGCAATTTTGGGCCCTTTGACCCCTTATAGCTTGAAAACAGTAAGAGCTATGACAAATCCGTTGCAATAACCCTGAAAGCTGACAATAAGAGGAATCTAAAGAATAAAAAACCCATCGAAATCCGATGATAAATAAAAATTTTAGGTAATCAGCATATATGCAATCTTGGCCCCGTTTTGCCCCTCATAGCTCGGAAAGGAAACAAAAATCTGATGGTGCAGTGCTGGTTAATTTTTCTTAAGGAATCCATTGCAAAAAACTGCATCAAAATCGAACTAAAAATTAAAAAAATAAAATTTTTGAGATTCACCCCTTTAGGGCCCCATTTAGCTCATGAACGGTACATGCGATGTGAAATCCGTTAACATTCTACAGATTGGAAATTTAATAAGGAGCACACTGAAAGAAACCCCATCAAAATCTGATATATAATAAATATTCTACAGCCCAATATATGAAAACACCCAATTTGGCCCTTTTTTCAGAAACGGGCAGGGCTACAATACCCAAAACCAATCCCAGCCTTCCCTTTGTGCCAAGGAACATTGTGTTAAAATTTCATAAGGATTGGTCAACTAGAACTCAAGTTATCGCACGGAAACGAAGTGTCCACAGACGCCGACGCCGACGACAACGCCGAATTCTCAGAATTTGGTGTCTCGTCTGCTCAGATACATTTCTGTATAACTGGGCTACATTAATGAATACATCAGTAAAGTGTAATCAAAATATGTAATTCTAAAAATATAGTCAGATTCATTGACAGGAAAACCTAATCCTGTTCACTAAAATTGGAACTTTCAATTGTTGGAAATGACTGTTTCACTACAATGTGCATGTATTTAGAAAGTATGGTTTCTACATAGAATTCCCAAAAATAAATTGTTTGAGAATTCCTTGAAATTTACCAAAAATTGAATTAGAAATTTTCAAATACAATTTTTTGTGAGATGGCATCCTTAGCATTCAAAGATAAATAGCAAAAATTATGGAAAAATAAATGCATATTATATGTAACATCTTAACTATAATTGCAAAGTTTGATTGAAAAGTAGAAAATTGCAAACTCACAGATTGAGTTCAATATTAGTTCCAATGACTCACAGATTGAGTCAATATTAGTTCCAATGACTCACAGATTGAGTCAATATTAGTCATCATTATTTGCTGATTTAGTAACGAAGATAACACAATTATATACATTAACATACGTTGGCATGTTGGAAAACTGGTTGGAGACCATTGTTCATTGCTACCACAGGTAAACAAACGATTTCCATTGAGTATGTATCCAAGGTTACAGTGATATTCCACTGTATCACCAAGGTGATGATCTTGTCGACTTGTCATTATCATGCCATTGTTGATGACTGGGGGATCAGGGCACAGTTTTCCTGTAAAAAACAAAAAAAATCTTTTTATCAGTACACTTTAGTAATAAATATATTAAAATTCTCTGTTTTATACATGTACAACATAAAAGTCACAGGTCAGAAGTATTCAGAACATATTTTTCAGAACTTATTTTTGCCATGCATTTTACATAAAATTACTTAGCACTGTATACACTGGTACTTTTAAAGCTTTTACTATAATCTACATATAAAATAAACCATTCAAATAGTTTCCATTAAAATTTTTTGAAGTTGCAAACCTAGGTTGGGTTCAAGAACTTCCAAAAAGGTATTCATCAAAGGTCATACACAGTTAATTAATTGGTTCTCAGGCCATTTTTCATTGAAATTGATGACGGAGGGAGGTGACTTTTTTTATCTTTTTATTTGCCAAAAAAAATAGATGAGGCAGCTTTTTATATTGAAAAAACCATAAAAAATGTAGTGAGCAGGGTGACTTTTTTAATTTTATCGGAATGGCTAAAAATAGGGTCGATGAATGGGCTTTTTTCAAGTGTCCAACTGGATGAGGGAGGGCCTGGGAACCAATAAATAAATTTTTTATGGCCTAACTATCTTTGGGATGACAAGCCATGTCTATCAAATTAAATATCTTTTATTTTTCGTTTTACTCACATTTTGAAATTGAATGGCTACCCATGTGCAACATGATATGAACACAGGACATTGAACAGGGGTATAAATGGACAAGTGTTAACACAAAATGACGGCATACATCGTAAAACTTAATGTTAAGAGAAATCGACTGAAACAAACCCCATTAAAATCTGATTTGGCCAAACAGATCTATCGACAGGAAGGGGAAAACTAGTTTACAAATTCAATTTCTGGAAAGAAAATGTTACTTACGAACGCATGTATGATTCAAACGATAAATATCTCCATCTAATTCACCATTCTCCGATGGACGAAGGGTAAAGTTGGCAGTACCATCCTTAGTGAAAAGATCATACCCGGTAACACAACCACATTGATATGATCCCCCTGAATCTGCACACAAATGGTCACATCCACCATTATCCACATCACAGTCCTGGACATCTGTAATATATACATATATATATATCAATGATGCTTTGTACTTTGAATGTACCTCAGGGGTCTAGATTTTCCCAATTTTCTTTGGTTTAAAGGCAATAAATTAAAATCAATAGACCCTTTTCATTAGTAGCTTTGGATAATAGCCATATTTCACTATTTTTAATATAGTTATTGTAAAAGTGGAAATTATCAATTGGGATTATGTTTGCTTTATTCATGGTGAACTAAAATCAACACAAAAAAAAAATTGATTTTGAAGTGTTATATGTAAAAGCAAAAATATTTTCGAATTTGAAAGTTCTGAGCTCAAAAATTACTCCCTCGCATAATATTTGTCCCACAAAATTCCGTATTTGGCATTCCCGGAAAGTTTCCATATTTACGATATCAGGGAAAAAAATTATTTAATTTGTTTCATAATAAAAGGTTTTGATGTCAATCATTTGCATCTTTTTTTTTAAAAGAGATATTTACCTAAATGCCAAAATTAAAATGTGAAAGCCAATCTACTCACCAATTAGCTTTTTGTTCAAATACATGTAAGTCAGTTTCAGATTGTTAAACAATCACCAGCTGAAACTATCTCTGAAGATACATCAACTAACCATTGATTAATTGTAAACAAAAAATATACTTTTAACCTGTGTCAAAATGACATTACTTTTGTCAGAAACATTATGACTATGCTCCTCTACTGCCAAATATTATTCCTCTCCCTGCTCTTGTATCTTTTGATCATGGGTTAAACAAAAACTTTACCCAAAGTCATTCATGTATGAAATGTAAGTCAAAGTGACCTTGTTTTTATGAGGAACTTCATGACTATCCATGACACATCTATGGACAAAATATTATTCCTCTCCCCGTTACGGTATCTGAGATCTTTACTTAACTACAAACTTCAATCTCAGTCACTCATGCATGAAAAGTAAGACAAAGTTTCCAGCAACTTCATGACTATTCAAAGCACATCTACTGACAAAATATTATTCCTCTATCTACTACAGTATCAAAGATCTGTGTAAGCATACTTTCTTTCCAGAATAACCTATAGTATTTCTACCTTGGTGTTTATTCTGTCATGACAGTACTCCATTGTGATTGCAAATTGGTCAATTAGATTTTGTGGATATTCTACCCTAGTACTTTTAGGCAAAGAGAAAGAATACAGTGCCAGAATAAATCCCCTGTTACATCTAGATTTCAATTGCAAACTTTTCCCTGAGTCACTAACATAAAAACAATAAACAAAAATTACCTAAACAATTTCTTTTATTGGTAGATAGATAATATCCTTCGTTACATGAACACGTATAACTTCCATCATTATCTTCACAGTTTTGATCACACAGGCCCGGCATTCCAGTACTACACTCATCAATATCTACAAAAGAAAAAAAATGTAAGCATTATGTTTTGGAATGTTGACACTTTCTGCAGATTAAACTGATCTTCCATAAGTCCTTTTTGAAGTTATTTTATTGGACTACAGTATTTTGTCATTATATCGGCCATCTTTAATGGTGGTCCCTCATTTATCATCACTCATTTTTAAGGTTAAATTCTCAAAAGGTTGCATAAATTCTTTGTATTTTATTCCCTCTATACCATAAAGCAGGTAATTTTTGCGAGGTTCTAATTTTTGCTATATTCCTGAGGTTTCTGGAAGCGCGAAAATAAAAACTCGCAAAATTAAAGTCGGTATATACATGTCTTTTCCTTACACAATTTTCTATTCGTGAAAATTGAAGATTGCCAAAATTAAATTCCCCTCTTATGGGAAAGAATCACAAAAATTACCCACTATACGGTATATTACCAACCTGACATTTATTTCCAAAATGTCGCCTGATCCAAAAGGAAGTGATATAACGAGGGTGCAATGACCAATACACTTTATATGATGTGTACAAGTTGCATTTTCATACAAGTTGCAACCTGTACAAATTTCTTGAACATGTTACAACTTGTATGACACTAAGATACAAATTGCAACCTGTACAAAAAATTAGCATATATTGGTTCCAACTTGTACAATTTTTTCATTATTAAGAAAAAAAACACAAATACGGATATTTGGCAGTTATGAAAATGTCCTTTAATTCTTCTTGACCTTTTAATTTGTCTGTTAAATGGGTAATGTTGTGTAATATAACAATTTCAGGCACCACATAAAATATATAAAAAATATATAATTTGTATCATTTATAAATATTTAACCATGCTTCAAGAAGTTTAGGGCATGAAAATAATCATTAACAGTTGAACTTCAATAACTAAAACTGCATTTTCTCAAACACTATGGATGTGTGGAACATCTTTTTCTGGTCCCTTTTGTCTATGTTTAAACATAATTTGTCCTCCAGGGCTTAAACACTTCTGCTCAAGTTTAAACACATTTATCCTCCAGAGCTAAAACAATCTGCTTTCATGAGGGTGTGAATGGGGGTACTCTTTTGAGGGTTAACAGTAAAAATTTCAGTCATATGACATTAACGGAAGGACATTTTATTGATTTTAAGCCCTTTCATAAATCACGATATCATTTTTACCAATTAACGGTAAAAATTTGATCAATTTAAACGTTAACGGTAGCAGAAAAAAGCTGTTTCATGGTTAATGGGAAAGGGCATTTATACCCTCTTTCATGGGTCTACTGGGTGTAAAGTTCAACTGTATCTCCAGTCATACAATATAACACACTAACTTTGACAATGGGGTAAATCTCCAAATGTCTGATAAGCTTGGCATGTCAGAAATACTTACTTTGACAATGGGTAAATCTCCAAATGTCTGATCAGCTTGGCATGTCAGAAATACTTACTTTGACAATGGGGTAACTCTCCAAATGTTTGATCAGCTTGGCATGTCAGAAATACTTACTTTGACAATGGGGTAAATCTCCAAATGTTTGATCAGCTAGGCATGTCAGAAACACTTACTTTGACAATGGGGTAAATCTCCAAATGTCTGATCAGCTTGGCATGTCAGAAATACTTACTTTGACAATGGGGTAAATCTCCAAATGTTTGATCAGCTTGGCATGTCAGAAATACTTACTTTGACAATGGGGTAAATCTCCAAATGTTTGATCAGCTTGGCATGTCAGAAATTCAGTTCCATTTCTTTCATAACCTTGGTTACAAGTGACGCNTATTCTATCCTGAAATTCTGGGAAAAATGCCTGTGACAGCTGACCATTCATTATATCTGGCAATGGACATTTCAGTTCTGAAAAAAAATTACAATGCAATTACAATTATAACCAATACATAAAGCAAAAAAAAACCAAACCTGAATTTAGCAGAAAACAAAAAATCGGAAGTCACCAAAATCGAAAGTAAATTAACTGTAAAAAAATAAGTAACATAACAGTAAAAACTGGAATATATAGGGCAGAATTCCCCTTCCAGCAACAGAAAAATATCTGGACTTCTTTGCATGACATGGATATGTCTTTTTGATAAATAAACAGTCACGATCTCAAAACACTGGCTGTGTTCCGATCTGCCTTATTTCAGCAATAACAACAATTTAAATGCTTCAGCCTCACTGAAATCAAATATACTTGCAAATAGTAAAAAACAAAGTTTATCAAAAACTTATCAGCTTTGATGAAGTCCAAAATCAAGAAGCTTTACACATTTTTATAAAAGAATATAGAAAAATAATGGTGAAAATCTGACATTCGGGTATCATCAAAAGAGCATTTACTAGCTCTCACCATCACTGAGGAGAGAGGACTCAACATACAGTAGATGAATAATTTTGAGGAGTGTTCTGTAACATGTATATGTGTTTTATTGCTAAATTGTTTGTTTTTTTGTACAATTATATGCTGTTAACACATTAGGATAAAAAAAAAAGCATTATTAAAGATTTATACAATTTATTTAACCTATGTATCTGAAAACGAAATTTAATCCCTGTGGCTTATATGATATGTGCAGGTTCAAATTGTGGTTTTCTTACTTTTACATGTTGGTGCCGGGGCTGTCCATGAATTGTCAGACTGGCAGAATATGATTGGTTCTCCTACAAGTTCATAGCCATCATTACATTCATATTTAACAATTGATGCGTATGAAGTTAAGTCTCCAGCCACATTTGTTCTTTGTCCGTTAGTTATAGCTCCAGCAGGACTACATATAGCTCCTGAAATTATAACAAATCTATTAGGATGTTTAATTTATATATCTCAACATTTCTTGAAATTTTTTCAAACCTCTCAATAATTATAAATAAAAAGAATTTTAAAAATATTATACCCATCAATTATTTCACTCATCATATTACACATGGTCCATGTTTAATATAGTGAAACCTGTGTAAACCAAACCACTCTAGGATTAAATACTTTGTTCAGTTTAGACAAGTGTTTGGTTTATACAGGTGCAAAATATACAGAAATTGATACATTGAGTCTTTACATAGAGTTTGGTTTAGACAGGTTTCACTGTAATATGAAAATGAACTTATTTGCAATTATCTGTCCCACCATTTTCTGAAGTTTGTAGTAAGTATGAACAAGATGTGGCCCCCAGATTCTAAAGTCCAAATACTGGAAAACAACTAATTTAACCATTTTTTTTACCTGTGACCTTAGACTTTGACAAAAATACTGCATCCAGATCTGACAAAAAATTTAAAAAATACATTTTTCCATTTGGCCCATTTGGGCCTCTTGTTTCTTAAAAAATGTAAATGCTACCTCACAACAGATGTGCAATTTTATTTGGTGTACAATAAAGCAAGTCCCACCTCAATGCAATAAATAATAAAGATACTACAGGCAAATATGTGAAAAGACCCAACTTGACCCCTTTTTTGACCTCTGTGACCTTGACCTTTGACCTGACCCTATATTATTTTTCATAATTATGTTCCTCTTGACTAGGCCAATACACTTGCCAAGTAGGAAAAGTATGAAAGTATGAAAAGGCTATCTTACATAGTTCAAAAGTTATAGCCTAGGTTAAAGTTTCAGATACACAGACTGACACGCATTGGAAAGCTGACCTTATGCTTGATATGCTCTGAACATTTTTGCAATTTAAAGTTGACCTCTATCTGTTAGAGTTTTTGGGATAAAAAATTTTAAAATATTAAAATTTTGAAAATTTTGCAGATAAAGGGCAATTACTCCAAGACGGGCTTCATATTTCTTCAAAATTGCAAGGCAGGTAGATCTTGTCATGCTGATCACTTTCACTCCCGTCAGATTTTTGATATCTGTAATGGTGTTAGAGTTATTTGCCAATAACAGTAATTTATCCCTATGTGCTGTTTTTAGTAACAGAAGCCATGTTCTTTGGTCCTCAGACTAATGGAACACAATTTTGAATCTAGATACTCTGGAAATGATTCAGGCCAAGTTTGGTTTAAATAGGCCTAAGATTTTTTTTAAAGTTTACGACGGACAGACACCACCAGACGCTAAGTGATGGCAATAGCTCACATGTCCTTTTTGGCCAGGTGAGCTATAAAGTATAGAAGAGCGGAGATCGTCCACTAAAATGACCCTAAAAAATCTTAAGTATTAACCCCTCAATCTTCTGATTTTGGAGGGAGATGTCCTGCATTGGTAAGCTGACCTTATCACTTTGTGAAGCTATTTGATTAGACCTACCCTGACAAGAAGGAGAAGCTTCCCACTGTCTGTTTGATTGACAGTTTATTACAGCTGATCCGTCCAAATTAAATCCAGGATAGCACTGGAAACGAAGTTCAGAGTCGTAGACTACACCTGTGGAATTGTAGTAGTATCCATTGTTAAGGACTGCAGGTAATCCACAGTAAACAGCTGGAATGAAAATAAATAATTTACAACATTGATAAAATTATTACATTTATAGTACATTAATCGTTCAGGTTCACATCAACACTTCTTCACACCCAATAATACTAGTTTTGTCAAACTAGGTTGCGTTCATCAGGACATTTTTACGTATTTTTTTTTCCCTGAAGTACAAATTATGTTTTACCAAATATTACGTCATAGTGGACAATGCTGGTTTTGAAGGTACAGATTATAATATGATCAATTATTAATATAATTGTGGTTTATCACGAATTTGCATTCCCTGGATTGGATATGTTATTGGATACAGATGGTAATTACATAACTAGATGTATCACATTAAGTAGGTCAGATTACAGCGTCATCATTATTTCAGTCTTCCTTTGTGTGACTGCATGTTTTTAGGCTGTTTGTAGTTAACTTCAGTTCTTTCTAAACGTCTTTGATGTGTAAATACGTTGGATTATACACAACAGCAAAATTGACAATGAATTCTGTACGAATAAGTTAAATATCTAGATGTATGCGAGTCAGAAAGAGAAGGATTATTGTTTTATTGAACTCTGAACGTTCGTCTCGATTTCACAATGGCTACTAGACGTCGTACTAATAATTCAAATCATTTAGCTTTGGATCCAGAGAATCCGGCAAACTGGACATCTGTAGAATTGAAAAGAGAACTAGAGAAAATTGGTATCAAAATTTCTGAGAATTTATCAAATAAACAATTAAGAAGGATCTATCTTGACAATTAATGTAGTTCTATTACCCCCAGTTCAAGTGTTGAAAACTGTGGACCTATAAGTACTAGTAAAGACGAGGATTATGGAGGAAATCATTCTAGAAACAATTTTAATACACATGGTCCATCAGTTGATCCCGTAATTGATGTCGATGAAGAAAGAAGGCGTAGGAATACTATTGAGCAGCCATTAGGAACCTCTGCGCAGCCTGAAGGAGTCGATACACATGTCAGTTCTTATGCGCATCCAGTCGGAGCATTTCCGCCCAGCACTAACAATAACAATAACAATATGGATTACTCGCTACTTTCTAATACTATAGCGCTTTGTCAGCAAGCCTTAGCTAGATCCAACACGACGACGGAAAAATTCAACCTCAAAACAGCTATGGGTTCGTTTTCAGCTAACAGTATTTTGCCTATGGAGCCGAGGATAGGAAATTTTTTCAGTGGACAAAATCAGTTGGGAGAATTAACGCAAATCAACGCATTCCCATTTACGCAGTGAACCACCAAACAAAGTTTGGATATTCGGCATCAGCTTTTTCGGGAGTGGACATGGTGACGCCAGAAATACGATCAAAAATCATAGAAGGTAAAGACATTAACTTAAACATCTTGCTACTGCCTAACTATGAAACCCCTTCAAAGCAAAAATTAAGGGATAACGACGAGCGTTTAAGACGTAACCTTTCATTAGACAAATTCATCACCGCCTTTTGAAGATATAAAAAGATAATGTGTTCTGCCTTTCCGCAAAGGGCGGAGGAGTTGGAGACATATTTGTCTCACATCATTGAAACCGCTTACGTCTGGCCAAACAAGTTTTATGAATATCATAAAATGTTTAGTGCGAAAGGTGCAACAATGTTATTAGAGCACAACATCAAAATTGATTGGTCACTTGGGGATTCCAAACTACGACAGTTAGTGTGTGCAGGTTCTTAAGTTAATATGTGCAATATTTGTTTTTCCACTCTTCATTCTACCTCTATGTGTTCTAGAAATAATCAGTCTAGAAATGTGTTTTCTCTTTCACAAGATAGATATGGTAGAGATATAGTTTTCCACGAAGGAAACCAAGTGTGCAATAATTTCAACCAACCAAGAGGCTGCAGTAAACCGTACTGCAAATATGTGCATATGTGTAAGCTTTGTAAAAATAAAGGTCATGGAAAATTTCAGTGCACTGGATCAAAACCTGCGCAACCCAGACAATCTGTTGAACAAGCAAAACAATTAAACAAACTGTCCAGCTCTAAACCAAGTCAGTAACTATGCGAGGGAACCGATAAGGCAAAACCCACTACCCCTGTTAACATTGAGCAGTTACAGTTTGAATTAACTAACCATCCAGATAGACAATTTGTTAAATATTTGTGTGATAGTCTATGTTATGGTTTTGACATGTTAGTTTCTAATCTTGATATTCCTACTTATGAATGCAAAAATGCTTTAACTGCTAGGAATAATCCTGAAATTGTAAACAAATTA
>MJUU01049374.1:21341-41340 GCA_002080025.1 Modiolus philippinarum
GGGGGGTCCAACCCCCGGAACCCCCTTTGGATTCGCCAATTAAAATTTTTACATTAAAAAAGCAGTTACTAAGTACCACATTCTTATTTATGCACTGTATTTACAATGAGCAAATTTTCATGGTTTATAGGTCATTTTTGCTTTTGTCTGTCATTTTTAAACATTTTTAATAAATTGGTCGCTACAAATTGTTTTAGGTGAGTTAGGGCCTTATTTTAATTTTTGGTTTTTAGACAAACCCAAAAATTGGTCGCTAGAAAATTGGTCGCTAGAAATTGGTCGCTCACTTGAGTCTGGTAATAAGCGGTGTTAAAATACCGAAAGTGTATTAATGCCTCATTTAAAATTTACTTTATTTTCGGTATTTTGTTACTTTTTTTACACATATTTTTAAAATGGCAATAGTTGAAAATTCCGAGATAAAAGTAGGAGGTTTAAAAGTTGAGATTAAAAAATGAATAACTACGAAAGACTTATATCAAATAATTTACAATACCTTGGAAGTATTTGTTTAATCTGGCTACAAACTGTGAAGTATGGTACTGTACCTTACTGATACCAATGTAGTACCAATACGTCTTGTGAAGACAGAGCCACTTCAGGTTCTGTTGGTACAAATATGTAGTTAGTGAAACACATGCATTTATGTTTTTTGTTCCATTTTTATCACCCCTTGAGTTGTATTGTTTTTTTATCCGTGAAAGGTTTTTGCGTAAGCATTTTTTTTTTAATTTCATCAGTATATAGTGTGACCTAACGAAAAAATTACCTGTGATGTTATTTGACATGAAATTAACAAGTAAAAAATCGGCGCAAATGAAAGAAATAATCAGCGCAAATGAAAGAAAAAATCGGCGCAAATGAAATGCAAATCGGCGCAAATGCATAACGCCGAGTAACCTAACAAATTACATTTTAAATTATCAAAAATGAATTTAGGAAATTTTTAAAATATTCGAAAAGTTCGTCAAAATTTACACTACGACAAAATACTTTCATGAAGTAATTAACAAAATATTTTATTAAAATAAAATGAATGAATAGCAGACCGTACTTAAACTGGCGGTTGATTGTATACACTAATCCGTCTTACTATGATACATGTATTTCAACGGAAGCTCAAAGACACCACAAGAAAACAAAGCAAAGAGGAAAATGATCATTCAAAATGCTGATGTATTCTCACGATATCAAATCCGATTTCAGACGATGCTCTCATGTGTACTTGAGTCAAAGACTATGTTTCAGTTAAAAAGTTTGTTGTTGTACCATTCACTAACCAATTTGTTGTGTAAAGCACTAAGCGATTGCATTTGTGATCATGTTGCCATTTACGCAACTTGTGTTGTTTCACGTTAGATCACATACTCAATAACACGATTTTTTGATCTCCTATTTCGACGGTTCATTTTGTAATAGTCTTTAGAGGTTTATTGTGTGATATATCCTCTGACAACAATAATAATAATAATACCTTTTATTAAGATTTCAGTATCTCACACTCAGAAAATTATGACGTGACTAGAAATCTTCCCTTCGGACGTTCTTATCTTGCATCTTCATCGGTGTTAAATTCTATATATCTTTTAANTTAATTTCTGCTTTACATCGATGTTGCATTTTGTTAGTCATTAATACTGACTTAAATCTCTTTTGGTTTAGTGGAAGTCAGTTATACGTTATATAATCAGCATTTAAACATATTGTCCGTTCTATTACATAGGTCCTGAAGTTTTACCAGTGTTTGCTTATTCACATTCTGTTGGGAGGTCTGTGATTGGAGGACAGTTTTACAGAGGGTGTTTAAATCCAAATTTGAAGTCAAGTTATATATTTGGAGACTTCATAAATGGGTAATGTATTAAATATTTAACACAAAGCATAATAGCTGATTGCAAGAAATTGTTGGGTTTAGTTTACGAGTATTGGGGCATCCTATGAATAAAAGATCTACAAATTTGACGGAGGTATCACATTGGTTAATAATAAAAATAGAGTCTTTCATATTGTTTTATTATTTGTTCTTCATAATATTGGTATACACCGTCAAACGCATACAAGCTGAAGTGGAGATATACAATGGGATGAAAACAGCAGAAGCAAAGAAACAAACAACTAAATAGCGACTCGACAAAATTATGCTCAAGAATTTGGAAACCTAAAAAAAGCATTAATATGTTGAGGACATGTCGTCAATTATTAAAACAAGTTGCAACATTTTAATGAAGGCAATTTCATGATACAATTTCACAATCTACTTGTTCTGAAGCGAAGCAAGAATTCCCTTTCCACATGTTAAAACCAAACTTAACAGTATAGCTCATTTCTAAAATACTTTGTATATATATTTATTTTAACGAAATAATATGGAAAATTTAATTAAGCATTTGCAACAATATTTTTATGAATAATAAAATAATGAATGATGAAGATGAAGTTTTAGATTAATGTTAGACAGACCAACAAATTAATGGTGATCAGCTTATATTGCAATACGTGTTATGATTTTTTTTTTGAAATGTTCGCTTTTTTCATAGAGCAGGAAAAATCGATAATCATGGCTATTGTACTTTATTTGTATTTTACTTGGTGGACACCATGATATAATACGGAGTAAAGGTGTCATACCACCATTGATTTTTCCCTATTTGTCTTTGTTAAATTGGTCATTTTCTGAGAACCATAGTACATTTACTGTCGTTTCAAATAAAGCGAAACTTCTTACCTAATTAATCAGATATATTATAAGCCTCCACAAAAATTTTGAGGACAACTTTCATTTAAAATAAGAAAATGCCCTCCACCGGAAGTATACTACTATCAAAAATCAACTTTCACTTTCACTACCAACCCGTGAAATGGTCATGTCATTTTTTTCACCAAAAAAAAAAATTATTACAACTGATAGGAATAACATAAAGATTTTTTGGGTACCTAAGATATTCAGCTTTCAAACAGTATGCACGTTAATTACATTGGATACAGAACCAATTCAATCATCCCATAGAAATATCCATACTCCATTGATAAGTACTATTTTAACCTTTGGCGGAAGAATTTCCTTTTGGTGGTATGATACCTAAAGGGCCTCTTTTTTCTAATAAAATTAGCGTATATCATATATATTTTTTCATCAATGTTTTTCCAGTAATTCTGCAAAGTTTGATTAAGATCTGGTGAACCATTTAAGAGAAATTTACAAAATAATGAAATTCTCTATCACGGTATCATTATCTTAAAATGAGACTTTTGTGACATGAGCCTATTGTCAGTGACTGAATAAATACCATTTCAACAAGTGTCCTAAATGCAACTTGTTTGTGGTAAAAAAACATGGCTAAACTATATATGTGGCTTTCTTTTAGATGTAAGACCTATTTTGTAAATAAATGGGTGTCATGGCCCCTCCCCCACCCCCATCTCCATATATCATTATTCTCCAAGTAATGTGTTTTTATTAGCTAAACCTGCACGGATATCAGTTTGATTTGATATTTAGAATCAAACTATTTGATAAGTTTGCAGATATGAAGCATGAGGTCCATCAAATTGTTAAAAGCTAGTCAAATTGTATATTTTGAAGTTTGGCCATATGTGAAATATTCGGCCGGTCAGATATAATTTTCCTAAAATCTAGAAAAATTCTTTAAAAAAATGCTGATATTATTCATGGTTCAACAATGACGGATAAAAAAATGTCACACAAAGGTGGTTAAATTCAACAGAAAGGGTCAGTTTATTTACATAAATTGTTATTTGAGGCCACTCATTTTAAAATTTCTTTTAATCATTCAGAAATATCCTTATTCCACAACCTAAAATAGCCTATATTTCCCACTAAAATAGATTTCCAGTGCCCTTTTTTGCTTATAAATTACATGCACTCTATATTCTTGGTTTATATGCCATATTATAAGAAATTCTGTAAGAAATGCTTTGATACTTTGAATATTAGTATCACTACATCCCTCGGCTAATACCCTCGAAACTGAACATTATGAAAATGCAAAATTAAGGTCTGAAATTTCAATAACTTGAATTTGTTAGCTATTTATTGCTTAAACACAGCGTATACTGTATTTTGCAGTGACTAGAATGCAATTATTTAGAAAATAAAATTTCCAGTCATTCTGGTATGGATATATCAGGTTTTGTCCTTTTTTCGGAAAAAATTCCATCGCACCAATGTTTCAGCTCCAGTGTGATAATACAAAGCTTTTGAGGTCAAATTTGGCTGAAAAATGTGAATTTGGACCTAACTTGAAGGTTTTGTACCAAAATAAACAAGACAGAGACAAACTCTTATTTTTTGTGATCTTTCACTTAAAGGTATCATACCACCGTTGATTTTTCCCTATTTGTCTTTGTTAAATTGGTCATTTACTGAGAACCATAGCACATTTACTTTTGTTTTAAATGAAGCGAAACTTCTTACCTAATTGATTAGATATATTATGAGCCTCCACAAAAATTTTGAGGACAACTTTCATTTAACATAAGAAAATGCCCTCCACCGGAAGTATACTACTATCAAAAATCAACTTT
This sequence comes from Modiolus philippinarum, assembly GCA_002080025.1. Taxonomy (NCBI): domain Eukaryota; kingdom Metazoa; phylum Mollusca; class Bivalvia; order Mytilida; family Modiolidae; genus Modiolus; species Modiolus philippinarum. Next base: position 25,887 of record MJUU01049374.1, read on the forward strand.
CACTTTCACTACCAACCAGTGAAATGGTCATGTCATTTTTTTCTAAAAAAAAAAAAAAAAATTATTACAACTGATAGGAATAAAATAAAGATTTTATGAGTACCTAAGATGTTCAGCTTGCAAACAGTATGCATGTTAATTACACTGGGTACAGAACGATTTCAATCATCCCATTGAAATATCCATAGTCCATTGATAAGTACTACTTTATACAACCTTTTGCGGAAGAATTTCCTTTTGGTGGTATAATACCTAAATGCTAGTCACTATTACTTTCTTTTAGAAAATTGTTCCAATTACTGGAAAATAGACGAAATTCTAAATGGATTCCAAGAGAACTAAGGGTCTGTAATGAACATTTGTGTGCTCCATCACTGACTAATAAATATGGACGTTTCATTACATCATTCGGTATGGATGAATCAGGTAAAGTATTGTGATGGTTTGAATTTTTTTTGCTCACAGACACTTCATTACACTTTAACGAGTAAAGGATTGTTTTATTTAAAAAAAAAAATCTAAAGAGTATTTCCTTCATACATAGCCCTGTTCTTGGCTGATTTTGGCTTTCAATTTAGATCAAATGGTTTATTTAGGCTCTATCAGTTATTAAACATCTTTGAGTTAACGGTCTTCTTGTATATAACTTTTATTCTCTTGTAATGACAAAAGTATTCAGAAGTACATACATACAAAGCATAAATACAAGAATATAATTTATAAATAACACAAAGATACTATATACAATATAAACAAACAGAAGTGGGAGATAAGCTAATCGGTATTTAAAATGTTACAGTTTATATATCGAATAAAAGAACACAGTTTTCTAAGTTTTGACTGTTTTTTCATATTAAAAAGACTGGAAAATTTAATAGTCTTCCAAATGTTTAGATTTTATTTGGACTGAAGAGACATAAGTTGTCGTAATAGCCATATGAAGAAACTAAATAGACAGTAAGTTAGGAATTTGGTTATTTGTTAACACAGGGCCGGCCGATGCCGATGCCTCTGTTGGTTGGGTTTAGTCCCCGAAGGTATTCATCACCCCAGTAGGCAGTACTTCGATGCTGACCCGAAAGGAGATTTTATTTAAAACAAATTGCAATGTCTTAAATTCTGTAAACTGTTGAAAACTAAGGAGTATCTCCCTCATGCAAAGCTTTGTCCTTAGCTGATTTTGGCTTTCCATTTTGTTAAAATTGGTTATTTGTGCCCAATCAGTTTTTAAACATCTTTGACTTTATGGTCCTCCAAATGAATAGATTATACCTGCACTGAAGAGACATAAGTTGTCGAAATGGCAATATACAGAAACTAACTATACAGGTAGTTCGGTATTAATCAGGATATTTTTATAATAAAAATTGTTTTTGAAAATAAAAAACTCAAAACAGTTATTTCAAATTGTAAAGAGTACAATAATTCTCTTTACGTTATTTCTTTAGATTTTCTTCTCTTTAGAATCGAAATTGCACAACCGTTTCAAAAACTGCAAGAAATCAACCCCTCTCAAACTTTTGAAAATGAACATGATTGTGTTGGCTCTCAGTCATTTTAAACCAACCTCTATAGATCTGTATCTTCTTTAACAAGAAACCAATGATAAAGTCACCCATTTCAAGATTTTATATATGGAATATAGGAATTTTGTTTTGATGCGGACTTCAAGATAAAGAACAACACTAAAAGCATTGTTCCATTGCTTAGTATTATCATGTATTTAGAGAGAACTTTTCTCATTGCATTTACTCCATATCCCTTCATTGTTAATTATTAACGGTAAGGAGATTGATGCGTTACACCGTAGTAAAGTCTATATATAACAAAATTCCGAAGTAACTGTGAATATAATATGACATCAATTCAATGTATGATGCATTTGAACACAACGCATACCAACGTCTTGACTTTATAAATCATGGTCTGTTCAATGATACTGACATTATCAAAAAACAAGATGAATTTGGATTCTCACAAAAATTGTGCTTTTTAAATTTAATAACTAAAACTTCAGTTCTTACTTGTGGGGATATGTTTTTTGAGGATGAAATACAAAGTATCTACAAACACGTGGTTAAAACAAGCAAAGGAACAACGTTTTTAATGCTGTTATCCTGAAGTCCCCACGAGGCTTTCAACAATGAGCGCCGCTCATTCCTCAAAGTAAGTTCAGAACGGGCCATATCACTTGTTTGAGTGTTTGAGTGCTCAACAAAAGACTCACAGAAGACAAATACAATATATAGCTTGTGCACCTTCATTTTTGTGCAACACACAGGTTGAAACACGTATTCCAAGCTAACTCCTTGAAACACGTGTACAGTATAACGAAATGTAATTTTTTATAATACAAGATGGTTTTTTTATATAAACAATTACAGGGCACTCATCGAGTCAATTGCAAGACAATGCAATATTTGTCTAAACATCTCAAATCGTATCATTGGACACAAAGCTGATTGAAAGTTCCTTATTTATTTTTGCATCAGGTGAAATATACATGGTGTCAATTAGTAATTTCACAGACCCAACATCTGGCAAGCTGTACAGGATAGTAGACCCAACAAGGTTTGTACTTCAATTTCCAAAGCCACGAATCTTACTAACATGTACACGTCAATGCCATTGTCTTATTTTCAAATTCATTCAGAATTGTTATCCTGCTCATATAAACAGTTAATTACAATTTCTAATCATTACTTATAGAAATTCTTGAAGAATTTGATTAATCTAGGAAACATTTTCAGCGTATATAATGTTTAAGTGACAGCGTAATTTAACTTGTCTTATTATTTAAGGAAAAACGCGCATAATTTGTGCAAAACTGAAACGGACACCTTTTCCAAATACTTTGGAGACTTCACACAATAATTATTGTTCTGAAAACAATAGAGATTGAAAGTTTTGATGTTAAACTATTGTGGAATTGTTGCTTTTCTTTTAGGTGGTTTGACATGCAATAAAACCGGTTTAACCACCGTTTCTTTTGAAATACCTGTGTTAAGTCAGGATCCAATTTTTCCAGTGGTTTCCCCCGATTTTTCTTTTTGTCTCATAGACCCAGTCTCTTGAAAACTCTTTTCGGTAATTTTGTCATAACCCCCCATTTATATGTATCGTCTCGTATATTTGTACTGGGACTTATATATTTAATACAATTTTAATTTCAATTTCAATTTCAATTTTTTATTGATATTAAAATCCAAAATAGGATTGTTATCAATGACAAACATGACAAATACAAACATGGAAGAAAACAAATAAACATAATACAGATTTTAGTACATTATATACATGAAAATTAAATATCAAGACTGAGGAGGCAATAAAATATTACTCATTGAATAACATAAACAAGCTTATTCCTTTCAGTGTAAAGATCACTTATACCCTGAATACAGCAAGTCATAATATCATAATCATTACTTTTGAAAATGAAATGAAATTTTTCAATATCTGACAAATCAGAGAAAGAAGGGACTATATTTTCCAATTTATTGAAAAGAAAGTCTCTTCTCACTAAGAGATGGACAAGTGATGCTAAAATGTACTTCATCCTCTATTCCTAATTTACAGAGAGGACAAATTCTAAGGGTCAAATCTATCTTTTTGTGTCTGCCCTTTTCAATCATTAAATTACTATTACTAATTCTTACTCTAATAAAATTCGCTAAATCTTTTTTGTTTTAATCTAATTTCAAAAAATTTTCTAATTCAAAATCTTTTTTTCAGCTCGCTATAGGAGAGCCTACTTTTACTAAAAGAATTCATATTTTGCCAAACATGCTCAAAATTAATCTTTTTAAACAGTATGCTCATCTTGTCGTTATACCAGTCAGATCAATGTGAATTTTTAAATATATAGGCAATCAATTTATCAGGCTGTGAATTTACAATGTGATGCCAGTATCTAACAGTTTAATGGCATCAATAGAATAGGGAAACATACCAAGATCACCAAAAACTGCCATATTTGATGCAGTTTTGTTTACACCAAGTATGTGTTTGGCAAATTTCAGTTGTACATTAACAGGTTTATAAAGAAAATGTCTAGACTCTATAGTGGACTTATCTTTCAGTAAAACATCTAAACTAAGAACTTCACAACAGTATAATAAGATTGGCTTAACACAAGCTTCTAATAATTTAAGGTGTGGTAAAATAGTTACCTTATCAGAATAAAGAGTTTTAAATATACAGAATACAGCTTTTCTTGCCTTTTGGCATAGATACTCATTAGCCCTTGTGAAACTACCAGATGGTTTAAAAATAACTCCCAAGTATTTATACTCAATAGCATTTTCCAATTCACAACCATTAATATAGAATTTTTTATTTTTAATTACTTTACCAGGTTTATTAAAAACAATCACCTTGGATTTCTGAGTATTCACTGAAAGATTCCATTTATTACAATATGAGAAGACTTTATCTAAACAAGACTGGAGCCCTGCTTCAGATTCTGAAATCAACACAATGTCATCTGCATATAAAAGGGCAGAAATACTTTGTTCATGAATAAAACACGGGTCACAGGAATCATCAAAAATATTAACTAAATCATTCATATATAATGAAAACAGAGTAGGGCTTAAAATACACCCTTGTTTAACTACCACTTTGGAAGGAAGCATATCAGTAACTCCCTTTTGAAGTTTGACAGCATATCTGACATCTTCATACATACTTTTTAATATCTTTAAGAAATTACCACTCAACTTAAAATTAGATAATTTCATCATTAAAGCTTTCCTGTTTACTGTATCATAAGCTTTCTTTCAATCTAAAAAACATGTATATAGTTTCTTTTGGGATTTGAAAGCTTTATCAATCAGATATTTTAGTGACAATATATGATCACTTGTTCTTGAACCATGTCTAAAGCCAATTTGCTCCTTGCAAATAAGGTTGTTCTCATCCAGAAATTTATCTAATCTATTACATAATATTTTTGTAAAAAATTTAGCAAAACAACTAGACAACACTGCTATTCCTCTAAAAATTATAGGGTCATTAAAACATCCACCTTTAAAAATTGGTTTAATATAATTATCTCTTCACAGTGCTGGATAAATACCAGTTTTCAATATAGCGTTAAAAATCACCACAAATACTTTCGGATAAAAGTTACATATGCATTTTAACATTTCATTGATTATGCCATCAGGCCCACTAGCTTTACCATTTTTAAGGCCTTTTACTGCTTTTATTACCTCCTCAGTAGTAATATTATAATTAAAAAAATTGTCATTACCTTCATAACATATAAAATCAGATTCAGAAAAATTGTTGACATATGTGACATTTGTCAAATTCTGAAAATATTTTACCCATTCATCAGGAGATATATTAGAACTAGGATCATTGCTGACTTTTGCTTTTAAATTATTAACAGATTTCCAAAATTCATTTGGATTTTTATCCTCACAATCCACGATTTGCTTCAGTATGTTATTTTTAAATAAACGATGTTTTTTCCGTGTAAACTTATTATACTCTTTTTTATAAAAAGCAACCTTTTGCCTGAGATGTTTGTCCTAGGGGTTTTTGCCCAAAGTTCTAGCTAAACTTTTCAATTCCCTATATTTTGTATCACACTCATAATCATACCATAACTTTTTAGGTTTCCTTCGTTTGAAATTTGAAGGCTTACCCACTCTGTTCATGCTTTTAATACTAGCTGAATTAAAAAGAAAAGTAGAAAAATCATTAACTTTCTTATTTATTATGTTCCCACAATGATCATCAGTATTTAAAGAAAAATTTATATCCTCTAAATCCTTACAATAAGCTTCAAAGTCAAAACTTGATATATTTGCCAAAAATTTCTTCTCATTTTTATCATTCCAACGAATTCTTTTATCAGTCTGAAGAGAATCTATAGAAGATTGACTTTTAATACAATGAGACCATATTTTTACCTCAATAGGGCAATGGTCAGATAATATCGGATCATAATTATTAACCGAAAAACTAACTACATTCTGCAGAAAATTAGCATTACATATACAATAATCATCAATTGAGGCTCCAATATAGTTATGGTAAGTAATTCGTCCTAAGGAGTCTCCAATCGTACGCCCATTTAAAATTCTCAACTGAGCGCTTGAACAAAGATCTAATAAAGTTTTACCATATTCATTTGTTTTCTGAATTAGTTCAGTATTTCTATGCTTATGTACATTATCTACAATATAATTTTTTGGAACAAAATCATCTAAAATATCATCTGAATCATTAACTATATAATCTGTATCCTTAGAATTAATGTGAGCATTTAAATCACCCATTAACATAACATCTCCCAATGAACTGTATTTAGATATGTCTCTTTCTAGTTTATCAAAAATTAATCTGCACATTCGGTCTTTTTTGTGTAAGACTAATTTTTAGGCGATATATACAAAAAGCATACATACAGATCCATATTCAATCTAAGGAAACCCTTATCAAGTCTGAGCCATATCATATCTTTATTTGATTTATCTACCAACTGAATGCCATGTACAATATGACGTTTTATAAAACTGCCAAGCCGCCACTTGGTTTCTTACTTGAATTATTCCTATTAACCATATAGCATTTATACCCATTGTAATCAAGTATATCATCAGACTTTTCATGAGTTTCTGATAAAAACACAATATCAGATTTAAAGTATTTACTAATATTATTTTCCTGGAGCTTGCAAATTCTCTCATTGTTAACTCTCTTGAAAATACCGTTCACATTCCAGGATGTTATTGATATATGTTTTGAATACCCAATACACATTATAATAATTATATTAGATAATAACTAGTCAGATAACCAAAAAGACAAATAAAAAATAAAAAAAAATCAGCAGACATTTTACAATCTTCTTTTAAGTCTATTTTACAATCAGCAGACATTTTACAATCTTCTTTTGAGTCTATTTTACAATCAGCAGACATTTTACAATCTTCTTTTGAGTCTATTTTACAATCAGCAGACATTTTGCAATCTTCTTTTGAGTCTATTTTACAATCGGCAGACATTTTACAATCTTCTTTAAAGTCTATTTTACACTCAGCAGACATTTTACAATTTACTAATGAGAATAACTTTACAAATAAGAAAATAGTGAACACCTAATACCCATTTAGAGCTTTGTTGATTGCCGCAGCAATACCAAGAGCTAATTTGTCTGTAGCGAAACCGGGAGGCCCTCTTTTTGAATTTGCCCTGTCATATCTATTGTACACAGGATTGTAACCACTACTTCTTCTCCCATAAGACCTTGTTAGTGATAATGCTGACCTTAAATTTCCAGCTAATAGTTTTATGCCATTTTCTCTTGATAATTTAGTATTATTGAAGAAAAGTTTGGGGATTATTTCCCCTTCATTGGTAGTGAAGTTATCATTGTAACAAATTGTGATTTTCTGATGACGATCGAAGTTGTCCATGATAAGCTTTTTCATCTCGTGCACTTTTCTACACAAAACCTCATTTTTACATGGTGTTGGCGAAGAAATAATAACATTTTCTGCTTTATCACAAGCAGATAAAATAAGATTTGAATATTTTGGAAAAAGTTCTTGAACACTTCCAGACTTAAGGTCGTTAATTCCGACATGAATAAGTAAAGATTTAGCGCCTTGAATTTCGTCAATTTTATTTTCAGCTTCTTCAATGGTGTATGTAGTAATTTTTTCGCCTTTTCTTTCACTCCCTGATAGTAAGCAGGTTATGTTGATATCATGGCAAATTGAGTCATGTAGAAATAGAAAGTCATAACTTTTCCCAGCTTTTGCTTATCCGAAATATCTTGAGGTAAAGATTGAAAATTTTGATCAACTTCTTCAATACAATGATGTGATTTTTTTTCATTCTCACGGCGATTTGCCATTTTGTACCACGGCTCTCCTTCTGAATCATACATATAATTCTGTATTCGGTCTTGAAGATTGTTAATCACGTTATCTTTATCCTTTAACATGGTGTCACAGTCTCTTTTAATCTCTCCTTCACTGATCTCTTTTTGATCGAGCATAAATCTTAGTTTATCGTTTTCGACTGATAGTGAATGTTTTGCTTTTCTTAAATCCATTATTAACTTATTATGTTTCTAATCTTCTAACTTACTACAATCAAGTTCCTTTTTTAGCAATTCAATAACTTTATCCTTTTCTTTCAACAAAATTTCTGTATCGTTAGTTGGACCACCCTCCTTTTTTAATAAAAGTTTTATTTCATTCATCATTTCCTGTTTAATTTGTTGATCTTGTTTAGACTTTTGTTTAGCTTCCAATCTCATTTCATTCAATAGCTCTCTTTTCTCCTCTTTATAAACACTAATAAAATCTATCAATTGATATTTCATTTCGAGTACAGCCTCTTCCACCACTGAGAAGGCATTTTTCATATATTTCAGTTCATTTCCAAATTCATTTTGGCCCTCATGTGTTTTGTTTTGTTGAATTTTATCTTGGACATTTACATCCTCATTTGAGAATAAATCTTGGGAGGACAAATTCCCTAGAGGGTCATTTATTTTCAATGCTATTTGCTCACATTTTTGCATTTTGACATTATTGCTTTCAATATTTGTTGTTCCATCATTTTTACTTTCAATATCAATGTCTAAGTTCATACATTGTTTCACACTAGTTTCCTCGGGATCAACTCTTTGTTTTGACATTATCTCTACTGATTGATAGATAACTTCGAAAGTTTCATCACAAAAATGTTCCCACTGTTTCCCTTGAACCATAATTTTACCATTTGAAATATAGACAATTACTTTGTACAGGAAATCATCTTCCTTAAACTCATTAGTAGACTTTTCACACACAATGAATTCAGTTTGTGTAATATTATTAGAATTGTCAGTTCTATCTCTCCACACAATATCATGTTTGTTAGAATTGTCAATGTACAAAACGTTTGTAAGGGAGGTAATCCAAAAATGTATGCGATCTTCATTTGTTAAAAAAACACGTGCAGCTGGCTTTACTTTTATAAATTGTTTTATCAATTGTTTCAAAAGGTATTATACGACCTGATGAGCTTTTCTGTCTGTTCTTATAGCGGTCCTTAATCGGATAAATCGATCTGATGTTTGGTAAAGAAAAGTCAATGTTCGTGTCCTTATTTCTAAGGTTAAATTGCGACATCATGCAATCGATCCAGGGGTGAATATACCTCACAGTTTCGGGATTTCCCTTATGTTTCTATGTTTATAAAGTAAATATTCTATTTTGGTTATCCAACCAGGTATAAATCTAGAATTTTCTTTCTCTGGCCACATGCAACCTGGGCGCAGCCATATTGAACCGGAAGAGTACATTAGTCCAAGATTCGCTATATTTTGGATGAGGAAGTTTTTACTGGTCTGAATTAACCCTCTTATCAAGCATTGTTTATTGCTGTTAAAATGTATCTAAATAAGATGGCTTTTTAAATACCAAAATAAAATGGTATAGTTGGCCACGATTGAAAGATAAAAACACAAAATGTACAAATCAAAAAACACATAAAAATGACAAAAATGGAAAGAGAGGGAGGGAAGACTGCCCAACGTTTCGGCCTATATGGCCTTCGACTAGGGGACTACCGGGCTAAATACGGAGAAAAAGATGGATATGACGAGAGAAGGCAGACCTGATGTTGTGTCACAGAAATTACCTGTAAATATCGTGCCAAATACCGCTGTTTATAGTGATGAGAAGGATTAATATAACCCACCCCCCTCCAATAATAAACTCCTTGCAATTTTCTTTTTCTTTTGCAGGAACTATGCTCAATGGCGTTGCGCAACAACCAGAAAAGTATATAATAAATAGCGGCGTTTCCGTCTGACATATGAGATAGTCTAGCAGAAGGATATCAAATTAAATCGATTCACAGTTTTCAGTATTTTGACTTTTTTCAGTGACCCACCATTAATTAGACAGTTAGTTAATTGTAGAGAACACTTCTGCATAGAAACACTAAGAAAAAATTTCCTTTGAGATATTTCGTTTTAACATTGCTCATTTTTATACTTGAAATATTTATTTAATATGGAATTTGCTTATCATTGTGATCTAAAACTAGAGTCTCAGAGACTGGACTTGTATCACTCCCATCACAAAATGCTTCCATGCCATGCAAATACTGATGACCATAAATGATGTTTTTTTCCAATTTGATCTTTTTATATACTATGTTTTCCACTGGTAGCTTTGTTTTTGTCGGATCCAACCGAAAAGAGCAATCTTTCTAAACTACCTCCCTTACATCCTTCCAATACAGTTTAGTTAAATTCCCTTGAATAGTCTCACAGCAGAAAACAGAAAGGATTATTATCCCATAGGGTACAATGTTAAGCTATGTTTTAGGGGATCTGACAGAAAAGAGAAATCGTTGTGAAAGACCTTCCATATATCATTCGAATACAGTTTAATGAAATTTCATTAAAACATTGCAGAGCAGATAATGAAAATGATGATTTTCTCAAAGGGTCCAATGTTCAGTTATGTCCTGCGCTGAGAACCATATTTTTATCAGATCAGAATAAATAACAAAGCACCGAAGTTACTGAAAATATAATGAATCATCCTTGTAATGGACCTTTCATACATCATTCCTGTAAACTTTGGTTGAATTTGCTTCAGTGGTTTCAGATGAAAACGTAGTGCGGATCGGAATGAAATAAGCAATCTTTGTAAAGGACTTTCGATATATCATTCCTAAAAGTTTGGTTGAATTTGCTTAAGCGGTTTGAAGAGGAGAAGATGAAAATGCGATTTTTTCTATAGGGTCAAGTGTTAAACCTTGGCTGGCAGCCATGTGTTTTGTCACAAAGTAATGAAATGAGCAATCATTGTAAAGCACCTTCCGTACGTCATTTCTGTAAAATCTGCTGGAATTTGCTTCCATGGTTGCAGAGGAGAAGATGAAAATGATGATTTTCCAATAGGGTCCAATGTTAAACTTTGTTCCGCCCTTGCAGCCTTGTTTTTTGTCGGATCGAAATGAAATAAGCAATTCTTGTAAAACATTTTCTGTAAATCGTGTAAAGTTTGGTTAATTTTGCTTCAGTTGTTCAAAAAAGATGAAAATGTAACTTCTTTCATAGGTCCAATGTTAAAATATGTTCCACGCTGGCTGTAATGTTTTTTTGTCAGATCGGAACGAAATTAGCAATCTCTGTTAAGTACCCTCCAATCATCATTCCTATAAATTTTGGATGAATTTGCTTCGGTGGTTTCATAGGAAAAGTTGAAAATGTGATTCTTTCCCATAGGGTTCAGTGTTAATCCTAAGTTCCGCCCTGGTGGCCATGTTTTTAGTTGCATCGTAACAAAATGAGCAATCTCTATGAAGGACCTTCCATAAATCATTCCTGTGAAGTTTGTTTGAATTTACTTCAATGGTTTTAGAGGAGAAGATGAAAATGTGAAAAATTAACAGAAGACGGACGGACGGACGACGGATGTCAAGTGATAGCAATAGTTCACACTGAGCCTTTAGGTAAGCTGAGCTGCAACAAAAAAAGTCATTCACTTGTAATAATTTGTTTCAACATTTGTAATTTTGCATTTTTTTAATTTTGAAAGTGTTTGTATTGTGTCTTTTTTTTTTAGGTAGACTGTTCATGAGGATATACACAACAATCACGATTCGAATCATTTCTGATCATTTCATAGATTGTGTCTTACATGGTATCCATATACCATGAAATTCATTTACTACTCCTTTAATCAAGCTAACAGCAACAGCAAGAGAAGAAACGTAGAAAAGTATTGTATGCACTCTTCATAGTATTGTATTTATTGTGCACAGCACAGGTTTCTTTAAAGAAATATATTATGCACAGCACAGAGGATTCTATATAGGAATGTGTTGTGCACAGCACAGAGGGTATTTATAGAAAAATGTATTGTGCACAGCACAAAGGATTCTATTGAGAAAGGCGTAGCGCGCAGCAAAGATGATTCTATAAAGAAATCGGTTGTGCAAAAAAACAGAAGGTTTCGATATGGAAATGTGTAGTGTACTGCACAGAGGATTCTCTGTGCACAGCACAAAAGGTATTTATAGAAAAATGTATTGTGCACAGTACAAAGGATTGTATTGAGAAAGGCGTAGCGCGCAGCATAGATGATTCTATAAAGAAATCGGTTGTGCAAAAACAGAAGGTCTCTATATGGAATTGTGTAGTGTACTGCACAGAGGATTCTCTGTGCACAGCACAAAAGGTATTTATAGAAAAATGTATTGTGCACAGCACAAAGGATTCTTTTGAGAAAGTTGTAGTGCCAACATAGATGATTCTATATAGAAATCTGTTGCGCAAAGCACAGAAGGTTTCTATATGGAAATGTGTAGTGTACTGCACAGGGGATTCAATATAGAACTGTGTTTTGCACAGCACAAAAGGTATTTTTAGAAAAATGTATTGTGCACAGCACAAAGGATGCTATTACAGCTCATACTGATCCTTGGTGTCAGGTGACTTAAAAACTGTTATCATAAAGCCCATCAATAAGAATATTCATTATAAATAGGTTATGAAAATTGAGAAAAAATTATACCACTTAACCAAAGGAAGTCTGTACTTCAAAATTTAAATTTATAGAATTTGGCTATTGGAAAATTCTCTGAAACCACTGAAGCAAATTCAACCAAACTTTCAGGGTATGATGTTCCGAAGGTCCATTACAAAGATTATTCATTTCATTCCGATCCCGCAAAAATCATAACCACAAGCGCGGAACTCAGGTTTAACATTGGACCTATGATAAAAATTTTATATTCTCCTCTAATACTTCTGAAGCAAATTAAACCAAACTCTACAGGAATGATGTATTGAAGGTCCATTTCAATTGCTCATGTCTTTCTGATGTGATAAAACATTGCCACTAGCGCGGAACATAGTTTAACATTGACCCCTATAGGAAAATCCTCATTTTCATCATGTTCATCATCTGCTCTGAATCTATATAAGAATATTTAACTAAACTGTATCTAAATGATGCATGGATGGTTCTTCTCAAAGATTGCTCATTGTTTGGCATATCCTAAAAGTATAACATTGGACCCTATGGGAAAATCATATTTTTATCTTCTTAAAAACCATTTAAACAGATTCAAACAAACTTGCAGCAATGATGTCTTTTAGGCCCGTCACAAACAATTTTCATTCCATTCTGACCTGAAAAAACATGGCCGCCAGCATTGAACAAAATTTTAAATTGCAGCCTATTTCATTAGCTATCTGCTCTGAAGCTATACTAGCAAATTTTATTAAACTGTATTTGAATGATGTATAGAAGGTCCTTTACAAAGATTACTCAATTACCCGATTGTGAACTTCCCATTTTGGAGTAGTACTATAACCACATCTCCAGCATATGGAGTCTACATTTCAAAGCTCATTCGCTAGTGTCGTGTATGTAATGTGTACGTCGGTTTCGTCAACAGAGCAAAATTACTATCTCAAAAGCTACTTAGCTAGGGTCATGTTTAATCACTGTTACTATTATCACTCAAAAAGTTTTATGGTCGTCATCACGGATTGACTGATCGTTACAATGTTTCTGTATCACAAATGAAGATGGACATATTTCAATAGACCCCGAGATATTACTGGATAGACACTTACCGAATTTGACATTATACCGGACTTTTTCACTCGCAGTGTGACGGGTGTCACATGTGAAGCAGGACCATTATGGCCAAGATTGGTTTCAATTGTTTCAGTGGTTCAAGAAGAAGATCTTTGAATGCATTTCCGATAAGACCCCTATATGACACGCGAAAGTTAGCATAAATAAGGAAAACACTGTTTTCGCTTCTGTAAACTAGGGTTTCCAGAGCTAAACCCAAGTTTCCATGTGGAAACCCAAGTTTCGGTAGCAAAAACTAGGTTTCTCAGAGCGAAACATAGGTTTCGGTGAGGAAAACTAGGTTTTCCAGACCTAAACTCGAGTTTCCCTACCGCTAAATGTAGGTTTCCCTCCAACTGCATTACATGCAAAGCTCAGCTTTCTATGAGTTTCCAAAGCTAAACCCGAATTTCCGTAAGGAAAACTAGGTTTCTGTAACGAAAACTAGGTTTCTCTGAGGGAAACTTCGGTTTCGGATGCAAAAACTAGGTTTTCCAGAGCTAAACTAGAGTTTCCCTACCTAAATGTAGGTTTCCCTTAAAAATACATGCAAAGCTCAGCCTTCTATGGATTTCCAAAGCTTAACCCGAGTTTCCATAGGGAAACCTAGGTTTCGAAGGGAAACTCGAGTTTCCCCATCCGAAACCTAGGTTTAGCTTTTGTCCATAGGAAAAACATAATAAGCCGATAGCCGATATGATTGGTTGAAAAAAATGGGGTAGCCAATCAAATTGCGTTTTGAATATGAATTCAAGTGATTATATGCGATTGTCATTACATATATTATGATTTCGTTTAAAATCTAAAGATTGATCAAAATTGTATAAAAAATAGTCAATAAAAATAAATAAATAAATAAAATACACTTACACTTACTCAGGATTTCCTTGACATACTTCAAAAGGAATCCGCTTAAAATTGTCAAGAACTTGAAGCTTTTGGTAAAATTTTGAACTTAAAGTTATAGTTACAGAAATTGTGGAAATGGAAAAAAAAAGTTTTGATGAGGCCACCTTTTTGCAGATGCAAAAATAAATATTTTTCAAAAGTCATATCAAATTTAAAATCTCATTACACAGAGACAAAAAAACAACAAAAATATCGAAATATTTTGTCAAATATAACAATACAATCACGAGGACGAATATCTCTTAAGCCATATCCATTGCTTACAATTCATTTAGCTTAAGATGAAGCTAAACAAATTTGCAAAATGATATTTTATAAATATTTCATGATTTTTTTATGAAATAAGTGTAGGGACTTTCGTATTAAAAAAATATACATTTCGGAGAAGCTTAATTCTTGAGGTGAAAAAAAAAATTACCTTTACCAATATAAGCAACTTTAATAATTTAATTAACCGAGGTATGGGTGCATGTAGATTTCATCTTACATTTTATTCGTTATGCAGCATTTTATTCAATGTCACATACAAGGAAATTTCTAAGATTACATGCCCAAATAAATAATTTTTCCGCTATTGTGTGCAATTTTGTTAATGCAATACTGCATGACATTTTTTCACGATTTTCATGCATCTAAAAGTATTATGCATGTAAAATATATTAAAACATTTTATGAGCGAGCAACATGTTGTCTGAATTAACAAAACAACATAAATTTTTGCCTAAAAATGTGCATTAAAATGTGTTTGAACGATCATATCTCATGGATAGATTGATGGCTTTTTCAATGTGCTAACTTATTGGCATTTGCAAATGTCTTTAGTTTTTCCCGAGACAATTGTGGGCGTGCCGATGTTGCATTAGTATATATCTATATGTTCTGTCACGATGTTTCGTTTTGCTTCCCATAGGTATTTTGTCTAG
>MJUU01049375.1:12714-23725 GCA_002080025.1 Modiolus philippinarum
AAATTGAATTGAAACGTTCCGGTTAATTTTGTACATAGTCGCAACAGAGAATTTTCGGTATTTGGTCGTATTTCATTCGATCCGTTCTAGCTTGTTATGCAACTTAATCATGTTTTTTCATCTGTTCTCCGTCATTCACCTAGAAATATTCTATGATCTTGCTGATCATAACATGTATCAATTGGCTGGAGTCACTACAAATAAAAAGGCACTATTTTTTATAGTACTGGCGTATTGAAATAGTGTAGTGCGCCCTGACAATATTATGGCTTTGACATTTAACACAATCTTGGCACACAGAAGCTATAGTTAGTCGTCATATAAGCGGGAGGTTGATGCATCAATAAACCTGGTTTAACCCACCATTTTATTTATAAAATGCCCGTTCCAAGTCGGGAATATGACTGTTCTGTGTCGGATTGTGTTCCCCTAATTCAGTCGAATGTTATACGGATTTTCCTTACTGGTCTCTTCCTTTGATCGATTCGGACTTTTGTTGTCACTTTTATTTGATATAAAAGGGACAATATCCTACAAATTAAAGTTTCAAATTTCTAGGTCTTATGGTCTCAAAGATGAGGTTCCGATAAGTTCATCCGGACGAGAAGAAAGAAGGATGGGAGAAGAGCAAATTATAACTGTGTTCGCAGAGCCAATCACAAAAAGTCTCCCAAAAGAACTCCCATATCGGATTTTTTGCATTAAAAGACCATCTTTGAAACAAGGGTTCGAATCCCGGAGAGGGAACTACCAATGTCCAGATCTAACAATGCTTGGTTGATTTTCAGACGTTAATATAAGATAATTCATCAAGCAGAGTATAATCATTTTTGTCAGATTTTTTTTATTTGTAACGGTCTTCAAGTTATTTGCAAACAAAAAAAGCAATTCACCCGTATGTACTATTTTTAGTAACAGAGGCCATATTGTTTGGTCTACAGACAAAAATCAGAACATTGAAGGTGCATACCCTGGTGATAATTCGGACCAAATTTTGTGAGTGTTGGCTAGTAGTTTCCAAGGAGATCTTTGAATAAAAGTTAATGGACAGGCGAACTAAGGACGCTGAGTGATGGCAAAAGCTCACATTTCCCATTATTATACCTTTATTTGAAAATTTTGAGTTAACGTTACATCTATACATATGGTTCTAATATGCTACAAGGTTTCAAAGTTTTAGCTTTTATAGTCTCTGAAATTTGGTTCGGACGAGTTCATTGCGACCGGTAGAATGATGGAAGAATAAGAACAAAATACCTTCACTACTGTTTAACGTTTTATGTGATAAGGCCAATAGTCCAAAATATTTGATATTTTCATTAAGTTTAAGTTTTAACTTTGATGTTTTGTCGCAGTTTCAACTAGAATATCGCCTGACCGCATACATGTTGTGCCATGCAAGAAAGTAGAATAATTCATCATCCTTGTCACCCACCCTCCACGGACTGCCGACTAGGGCGATGCTTTTGTTAAATGGGTCTCAAGCATACGCTCGGGAACTCGCAGCGCCAAGGCATTTTAACCACTCCTTTTCTTAAGAAGTACTTTAATTCAATTAATTACTCTGTAACATACTTTAACTAACTTAAAGACCTCGAATATAAAAAAACGCCGAATATAAAAAATACAAAATAGTATATATCTAAAACTTAATGCTGACATCCCGCCATTGAAATAAAATCTTCTACTCATGTTTATTTAATTCAGTTTATTTAGCTTTTATTTAGTCTAAGTATATGATAAATGTATTTCTTGTTGTTCATACGAAACAGTTTCCTTTTATATTGATCTTGTTTTAGATAATTGTTTACTTTTAATATATAAATACCGATTACATTGTGTTTTAAAAATTACCTGAGTCATTGATCTCTTGTCAATTTCAATATATTTTCTTACAACTGCTCGTTAACTTGCGATGGTAGCCGCGATGATTTATGAAAGTCGTTTGATCACCTTCATATTAGAGAAAGGTATCGCAGGTTCGATCCTTGGACCGGGAAATTTTTCCCACATGAAACTTAAACTTCATCTTATATTTAGGTTAAATATAACGGAAGATCAATGTTAAGCAAACAACATATGAATGAATATGCATAAAAATTAATGAGGTAATTAATTCTGGGTAAGTAAATAATTTGAGGTAAATTATTAGTTAAAGTGCTTCGAAATCGAGAGAATCAAAGGAAAAAAAAGAGAGATAGAAATAGTCCAATCTCATTTACAAGAATTAAAGTGTCTTGAATAACAAAAGAAATGCATAAAACAGGTCTTCAACAAGGGTTATTGCTTTTGAAACGTTAGGATAATATTTTGATATATCCAGGTCAACCTTTGATTTATTCTGGTCAATTATTGACGTCTTTATTGGAATTTGGATTTAATTTGGAAACTTGCAATATCAAAATGTAAGAAACTAAAAAAACTAACGAATATAACACTCGTGTATAGGTCTGTTTCCAGCTTATTTTAGCTTTTCTGATTTGGTTGTCCTCTATCAGCTTTTACACACATATTTTCTTTATGAACTACTAGGTTTTTAGATGTGAACTTGACTTGTCAAAATGGTCTTCTTTAGAATCTTAAATTTCAAAATTCACAGTAAAGTTATTTCGTTATTCTTCTTCATCAAACAAAAACAAATGTAATCCTCCTAGGAAAAGCGTTTGATTTTGTTGTTTTGATTCTATTTTTTTGAAACATATATTGAATCCGTGGCAGAGAGAATTTCGAATCATCTTTTTTTTTGTACCCCAAACCCCCAAACTGATTGTGTCCAACATTATCTATTTGCTATACTTGCGCTTGATCATTTTTGTAATCACTTACAATCGGAGAAGACTTGTCAAGCCATCAAATACCCCAGTTGTCAGTCTTGTTATCTTATTCCAAGCGATACTCCTAGAAAATATTGCAGTATACAAGCTTTAGCTAGATATCTTACCTGTATGTTCTCATACGTGATTTATGAATATATATCGTGTGAATTATGTGAGAAATCAAATTTGTTCATGAAACAAAATTCGGTACTTAATTAGTTTAGTACCGAACATATAACAAATATAGCATATCATCAGAGCATATAACAGTTAAAATACTTTTGAACTCGTACCTCAAAAAATTAATATTATTCCAGTATCAATATACTGAGGGGTGACAAAATGTTGTGTCATATGAAATTATATATTTAGCTAAAATGAATAACTATCATTAAGTCGTGCAATCACCCTCAGCTGTGTTTACAGAAAAGGATATTCTCTTTTTTCTTGATTCTTCCTATGTTATGGCTTTAGAAGGTTCTTGAACTCGATTACTTTTATCGTACACTTGTTCATTACTTTAAGTTACTCCGGGGTTAAATGCTAAAAAGAAAATTTTATACATATATTCAGGCCGTTTATTTCCTCTGCCAGTCTCTTTATTCACCATTTCTAGTTCATCAAATGTAAAAAATCAATCATCATTGCTAAAGCTAAAAAACCAATACCGTTTGACTTTTTTGAGGTTTCCTTCAATGACAGCTGACATACTTTCTACTTACAAGCTTCGAAGATTCACCAATGGGTCAAACACTCCTTCCGCAAGATCAGATATGTTGTTATAGTCAAGAATGCTATAAAGACCAATAAAATCTGTACATTCTGCATTTGCATATAAACTGAACACAAATTAAATTTGGCATTTTTTGTTTCAGTGAGAATGTGTACTACATCACTAACAGCCAAGTGCGAATCGATGAAATCATAATGTATGTAACTGTTGAAAAAGTTATTATTTCTGTAATAATGTATGGGTGTTCTACGGAACTCATGTGTCGCCTGCACTGTATATATTAAATAATTCTTGTTTTGTTAAAGAATGACAAATCCAATAAAAGCATAAAAATATTGATAAAGCAGAACAAAATAAATTGTGAACATCTTAATATATAATGAAGCATTCCTGCAAGTTTGATTGAATGAAAAGTACAAAACAGTTTGAAGGAGTTGCAGATAGGGGAGGCATACCCAAAAGACAATATTAAGCTCAAATGACAAAGTCATAGATAGCTAGAAAAACTGAAAAAATAATAATTAAAGAAGATAAAATGCATGGTGCACATCTGCATTATATATTGAAGTATTCCTGCAAGTTTGGTTAGGAAGTAGCTAGCGATCTAGGAGGAGTTGCGGATAATGGAGGCAAACCCTATGATTCCAATCAGCTAAAATGACAAAGTCCAAATATACCCCAATAAATCTATAAAAAAAACAAAAATGCATGGTGCACATGTGATACAATAAATAAATCAAACATTTTGTTCAACAACTTTACTTAAAAAGATGCTGAATTTATTGTATTACACACATCTACAATATATACTGAAGAATTCCTGTAAGTTTGGTTGGAAATTACCAAGCAGTTTAGGAGGAGTTGCGGATAATGGAGGAATACCCTAAGACACCAATAAGGTATAATGACAAAGTCAGATTACAGCTTCATAATCTGCAACAAAAACTAAATTAAAGAAAAACCAAACGCATGATGCAGATCTATAATATATAACGAAACATTTCTGCAAGTTTGGTTGGAAAGTAGCAATCGGTTTAGGAGGAGTTGCGGATAATGGAGGCATACCCTAAGACTCCAATAAGGTAAAATGACAAACCAATTACAGTTTGAAAATCTGCAGAAAACAAAATTAAAGAACAACAAAATGCATGGTGAACATTTAAAATATATATTGAAGCATTTCTGCAAGTTTGGTTGGAAAGTACCAAGCAGTTTAGGAGGAGTTGCGGATAATGGAGGCAAACCCTAAGACTTCAATAACCTAAAATGACAAAGTCCAAGTATAGCAAAAAAAATTCTTTTTTAAAGAAAAGAAAAGAAAAGCAAAATGCATGTGCACATTTACAAAATATACTGAAGAATTCCTGCAAGTTTGGTTGGAAAGTATCAAGACGTTTAGCAGGAGTTGCGGATAATGGAGGCATACCCGAAGACTCCAATAAGGTAAAATGACAAAATCCAATTATAGCTTGAAAATCTGGAAAAAAATACAAAATTAAAGAGAAACAAAATGCATGATGAACATCTACAATGTATACTGAAGCACTCCTTTAAGTTTGGTTGAAAAGTTCTAAGCGCTTTAGGAGGAGATGCGGATAATGTTAAAAAAATTTGGAGCCATACAGACGGACGAACGGGTGGACAGATAGACAGACAGACGGAAGGACGGACGGACGGACGCAACGACGGATAGTGATCACTATATGTCGATCCTGTATTAGGTGCCGACACAATGAACGACATTGATTTTTGTCAATAGCAATTACTTTATCGGAGTAGCATCTATTTCCTTTTCGACTGTGATAATGAGCTCAATTCGCAGTTGGCCGATAGTGTATATTTCATTTCTTTCTTTAATTGTAGTTATTTGATTTTCCATGACGTAGTAAAAGTAAAGGAACAAAGGGTGTGCAAATAACAAAATAAGTCATCGACATGGCAAAAACGAAAACACAGAAAAAATACAAAACAAGTAATAACTGTGTTCGAAAAAACAAAAGTCGCACAAACCTCCAGTTATTCAGTATATATCTGGCAACTTTTTATTCTAAAATAAGTTCTACACTTTCTTAACAGCCATTCTGTAAAATTTCATGCAGTTTGATGCATTTTGAATTTTCCTCGCTTTTTCAGTCTCCATGGCAACGGCTGCTATTTTGAAAATTTAAAACCTTAAATTATGTTTTACGTTTACTACACAATGTTTCTGTAAATTTTCATGCATTTTGGAACAGTTTCCAGTTTCCTGTGTTTTTCGGTTTACAGGGCTTGAATGCACAACTTAGAACGGGATTCATCTTCCTGTGAAGTTTTGTTAAGATTGGATCAACGATATGTGAGTATTTGCATGGACAAGTTCATGGCCAGAAGAAGAAGGAATACAGGAAGGACAAATCATAATGTGTTTGCATGTATTAATTCAGAATTAATTCTTTAATGTCCTTGGAAAGACCAATGAGTGCTCGATTGAAGAATTAGGGTCTTAAACTCATTGTGATTCTGTCTATCAGTGATATCAGTAATTTTGATTAACCCGTACACACTTTATGATTGCATCAGAAAAATCATTTCTATATGTTATGAAGTAAGGCATTTACTCTATGATGTTAATTATATCAAAATTTTAAGATACATTGAAATACATACAAGTTTCTTTAAATTTGGACCACCCGTCTTTGAAACAAGAGGCTCTCAAGAGCCTGTATCGCTCACCTGGTCCATGGTTGACACAATAAGTCAAATAATCACAACGTTTAAGGGCCTCATTATTGACTGTTTAAGGGTCTCATTTTGAAGTTTGCTCATGTTATATGATCCAAAATTAAACTATATGTTCCCCATTGAGAGCTATTTTTGATGTGGCGGCGTAGACCGACTGTCACTTTTTTTGAAGAAGACCATGTAAGGATCGTTGTGTCTCACTTTGGTTCCAATTGGCATAGTATTTTCAGAGGAGATCTTTGAATGATTTCCCATGGGGTCCAAGGTAAACAATAATCCCAGCTGACTGCCATCTTCGATGCTATGCACACATGCCAGACATTTTATGAAGGGGACCAAGTAAGGACTATTGTGACTAAGTATGATTCCAATTGGCCATGTACTTTCAGAGAAGATCTCTGAATATGTTTCCCTATAGGGTCCAATGTTAAAAACACATTCCCTCCTGGCGGCCATATTGGAAATGATGTGGACTTGCTGAACACATTTTTTTAAAGGGGCCACCTAAGGACCATTGTCACTAAGTTTGATTCCAATTGGCCGAGTAGGAGAAGATTTTTGCAATATTGTCCAATTTTCGACAAAGTTCCCGCTGGCGGCCATCTTCGATAACTTGCAGACTTGCTGGACACAATTTTTAAAGAGGACCACCCAAGGACTATTGTGACCAAGTTTGGTTCCAATTGGCGCAGTGGTTTCATAGAAGATCTTTGCATGCTTTCCCATACGGTCCAATGTTAAACACATTCCCTGCTGGCGACCATCTTGTATATGATACAGACTTGCCAGACATTTTTGTTAAAAGGGACCACCTAAAGACCATTGTGACCAAGTCTGGTTCCGATTGGCCCAGTAGTTTCAGAGGAGAAGATCTTTGAATATAGGGTCTATTTTTTCGACAAAGCTCCAACTGGCGGCCCAGCAATTTCAGAGAAGATGTTTGAATGAAAAGATTACGATGGACGGACCACTGGCACAGTGATGGCAAGAAGCTCACCGTGGCATAGCAGGTCAGTTATAAAGTTATGCAGGCAAGGAAGCTAAGATGCTACTTCAATATTTATCTGGGAGAGAAGTTTGCATGGCGGGCAAACAGAATTTATAGATGGACACAATGTACATTTGTACAGAATTATTATTATTATGTGAAATAAGAAAAGATTATGAAAGTATTTTTGCAAAAAAATGTAAAGATTTGTACGAAAACACTTTTTTGCTCTTCATTATGTAACAAATAATTATTTTTAATAAAGTGATGGCAGGGAATTTCTCTAAAATTTAAAATGGAAAAGTAAAAAAAGGATTGAAAACAGAATTTAAAGGGAAATAACCCATAACCATATGGCATCGAAAAAAAAATTGGGGGGTGAAAAAGAGGCAATTACTACAACAAGGCAGTTGGATTTTCCTCAAAATTTCTGAGTATGTAGATCATGATATGCTGAACATTTTTGCAATTTACACTTAACCTCTATCTGTTACAGTTTTTGAAATAAAAAATAGAAAATGTATAAATTTTGAAAATTATACGGAAAAGTATTGTAATTCAGAGACGGTTTTTCCGATTTTCTTCAGGGCAGATAGATCTCATCATTTTGAACAATTTTACTTCTGTCACATATTTTATATCTGCAACGGTTTTTGAGTTATTTGCCAAAAACAGCAATTTACCCCGATGTTCTATTTTGTAACAGCGGCCATGTTGTTTGGTCCTCGGACTAACCGAATACATTTTTTCAACTACATTCCCTGGTGATGACCCAGGCCAAGTTTTGATTAAATTGGCCCAGTGGTTTAAGACGAGAAGATTTTTGAAAAAAAGTTTACGACAGACGGACGGACGACGGACGCCAAGTGATGGCAAAAGCTCACCATGGCATAGCCAGGTGAACTAAAAACTAGTACGTGAAATGCTAGGAAGACAACTGACAGGTCTTTCCCGAAAGTTGCGTCATAATATTCTTATAATTTATAATTTATTAACATTTTTAGCTTAATATGAACATTTATTGATACTTTTATGTGAAATAAATTTTAGGTTATGACCTCGAACTTTGACCTTGACTTCATTTTGAAGATAACATCTTCCTAAGCATATTTTTCTTTTTTCGGGTTTTTTTGCTTATAGCTCAAATACCCTGGCATATACAAAGAGACATTGAAAAAAATATGCTGGGGAAGATTGCATTTAAAAATGGCAAGGTCAAAGGCTTTTGGTCACTTTAACTTTGGCCCTCGACCAAATGTGTTTCTTGTTAAGATCTACATTTGATACAATGGGTCCAATATTATAGGAGTATCCTTTTTTGGGCCTATGGACCAAAACAGATTTTTCACATTTGGTCTAGGGCCAAAGTTAAAGTGACCAAAAACCTTTGACCTTGCCATTTTTAAATGTAGCATATAGCACCTAAGTTGAATTGAAATGTTCCGGGTTTCCATCTCTTACTGTGTTTGAGAAATACATACTTAAAGAAGTGACAATCCTCATGGACAGTTGACCATAGAGTCCATATGGATCAAATTGCCGTCAGGACCTAACCAACATTTTATCATTACATTTTATTAACATTGACATGATTACCCTTCCGGAGCACCTGATGTCACTCCCGGTTTTCATGGGAGTTCACACTATGAGAGCCTTAGTTCTTAATGTTATCTTTTTATTTCCGTGCATTGTAGCTGTCTCACGTCCTTGTTTTGTCTTTTTTTTTTATCTGTTACAGTTTTTGCCATGTCTTTGGACTTCGATTTTTGTAGTCATCGCTTCCCTTGTTCCTTCCGTATTCTCCTGCCGTTGTTTATTAGCTGTCTTTTACAGCTTCTTATAATAATCTTATAATTGGATCAGGGATCAAAGTTCAAACTGACCAATGATATTTTTTAGAAACTTTCCGCCGCATTTTTGGTTTACTGGGGTTCAAAGTGGGGAAAATATTTTACACTATTAAGACGACTTTCTTTTTGGTGACCCTCCTGGCAATTGAACTTTGCATGTCAGGTCGTGGCCCCAGAGAGGCTCAGTGACGCAACATGTGGAGTCAAAAAAAACATCACAAAATCAGAGTGACTTTTCATTAAGGAAGATCTAAGAGTCTGATACTCTTTTTTGATGAATTTAAATGGCGTCACCGTTATGGTCGAATCTCTTTGGACCGATGCCATTTCGATCGACCTTTTAACAGATAGTGTTGTGGGGCAAAATAAAGGTTTCGGAAGGGTAGATGGGCTCAGGCTAACTGGCCATATAGAGGGATTTATAATATCGCGTTCATAGTTTGTTCTGCTATATTTACCTTTTTTATCAATAAAATAAGACATCTGAAGCATTGGAACATTAAAATTTCATTGGAAAAAAAATATTACAAAAAGGTTGTTTATTACAAAAACGGTTGCAACAGTCTTCACTGATATCACATTTTTGGCACTATTTCCTGTAGTTGTCGCGATCCAAATTTTGGAGGGGGGGGTCTTAAAAAATACGAGAATAACATTTGATATTGACAACAAATCTGTCGTCTACATCGTTAATCGGATTTCATCAAAACTGCAAAGAGTTATGTCCCTTGTCCAGTCTTCAATGTTGAATACACTTATTCACAATATTATGTTAAGGGCAATTTATATTCCAAGGAAAATAACAAAATTGCTGATTCTTTACAGCTGTTTGACCTATGAATGTACCAAGTACACTGTAACTTTGTAATCTTAGTAGTAAAGTTTGATGACAAGTTTGGGATTAGGGCTAAGGATTATAGTCCATTCAACATCTATGCAATACATTTTAAGCATTAAGTTTGCTAGCAATTAAACATAACATTTAGTAGTTATCTACTTTTAATGATGTTAGGATTTTGAACATGAACATAAAATCACTATTAACACATAGTAATATCAATTTGAAGCATAAGATCCTTCTTTTTTCAAGTTCCATCTATCTATTAGTTTGATCTTTAATGTGATAACTGAATGTGTATGAATGGATTTTTAACACTAGCCTTAGGCTTATCAAGTTAGCTAGTAACTTTGCAAAGTTTGTAGAAACATGGTTAATTAAAACAGCTGTAAGTCGTTCTGATTGACAGGGATTCTGAGGATGTGTCCTGCTCCAGAGACAGAAGGGAAGTGATCCAAGACAATCGAAGATTTAGTGGCTAAGACTGATCATCTCGTCAATTGTCCTTTGGCAGAAAATTCCAGGAAAATTTACAAAACGGCAATTGATTCCTTTCATAGCTTAAGCCAATCCTATGAATCAGATAATTCGGATCCTTACTCATGAACTTCTTCAGAAAAAAAGACGGAGAGTTCGGGTTAAATATTTGCTAACGTATCTGGTTTCGTGAACCCGTTATCTCTCTTGCCATGTGAGATCATGGTACCGAGAGGATTGTTGCTGCTATTGTTACCAACAGAGCTCTGACTAGCCTAACTTTCGTTTTGTTGGCAGTCTGTATCGTCTTCTTGCCATATCCGTTAAATTTTCGCTGTGACCATTTATTTTCCCATGAATCTTTAATCTAAAATATTTATCTCATTTCGATAAGCAGGTTTAATAAAAGGGAATGAACGTACACGTAAGCCTTTGTTTTTTTTAAGAATTTTTGCGAGTCCGGGGAAATATATATATATAGAGAGAGATAGTACTCTTTTCAAATAGACGCCGTTTTTTCCATCACGTGATTCGGGCTATATATGCATCCTACTTGCCGATCGACCTCTGCGAAAAACCCACCGACCC
>MJUU01049376.1:14234-27129 GCA_002080025.1 Modiolus philippinarum
GGGTAGAGGTGCATGCAATATTCTTGCTATTTATTTTCTTACAACTGTTATGATTAAATAAACAAAAAATAATAAAAGATAGTGTCATACTATATTAAAATATATCTTGAGAAAGAGCTATCTAAGTAAAAAATATAGATATGTAGACATGTGGGCTGTTAAAAGGAGTCAATTTAAAATCTAAAAAAAAACAATAAAAAGCAATAATGACCACTGTTGAAATTATAAAGAGCACAAATACTTAAAAGTCGATCAATATATTTCGACAGATATATTGTTTTCAAGAAGGTCGTAAAGGATGAAAAAGAACATTGTATAATTAGGCAAAAATATTTGACATTGATAAAGCAAACACAAAAAATTCTACTGATATAATTTTTGGTTTTACAGTTTTGAGAAATAAAAAATCACAAATCTATTGTCATTGAATCAATACAATGTGACCCCAGCAAACATTAACCATTTTCGAAACATTTTATTCGAGGCTTATTGGTGGTTCGTCAAAACATTTTATTGAAACATTTTTAAAATGTTTTGAAAACGTTTTATTTTTTTTTTAAAACATTTTAGAAACGTTTTAACAAAATGTGCTGACAAACAATTTTTTAAACTTTAAGTAAAACATTCTTAAAAAGTTGTATAAGTATTTTTAAAATGTTTTGTAGACATTATTTATAAACATTTAAAC
Organism: Modiolus philippinarum; assembly: GCA_002080025.1. NCBI lineage: Eukaryota > Metazoa > Mollusca > Bivalvia > Mytilida > Modiolidae > Modiolus > Modiolus philippinarum. The sequence goes on from MJUU01049376.1 coordinate 14,923, forward strand.
ATAACGTTTTGAAGTTATTTTAGGTAACATTTTTTCACAAGATACTTAAAACATTATAAAATCATCACATCAAAACATTGTTTCAGACATTTTTAATAACATTTTGCCAAAGTTTTTTAACACATTTTGAAAATATGTTTTTATTCTACTACACCGCCACATTATAACGAAACGTTATATATCAATTGGCACATGATGTTTCCATAAAACATTTTCATAAAACATTTAAACTATATTTTTACAGCTTTCGAATTACCAGTAATCGATTGTACAATAGTGTTGAATGGCAAGTTTTATAATTATAAACAAAAAGATTTTATAGCTTAAAGACACTTCTTGTACCTTTTTTTAAATGTTTTGGCCTAAATATTTCAAGGAAACGCTCTTAAAACATTACAAGGAAATATTTTATTCTAATCTTAATTGAACATGTCGATGAAACATTTTAAGAATATTATGCTTATATGTTTTATTTGGGTAACTAGCATAACATTTTTAAAAAACAGTTTCAAAACATATTGCAAATAATGTTTTAATCAAATAAGCATTAGAACTTTGCCGGTAAGTCTTCTTTTAAAACGACAAATATAACTTCGGCAACTGTAACTGTAAATTTGGTATTTAGTTATATGATAAAAACTGTGAATTTGCTTATCAAAAATTGTATATTTTGTAATATATGCTGATATCAGTTAATTATTTTATTTTTTTTTTGTTGAAAACCAGGGCGTTTATTTGAATACCTCAATATATGTCCTTTTGAAAACATTAAAAAAAACGTGACTGAATATATTTTTGGACAATCAACGCATTTCAAAAAACTTGCTAGCATTTACTATAAAAATATTCATATCTAATTTGACTAAAATTTAATTCCAATTAATTAATTATGTCTACATTTTTTGAAGCTGTAATAAAATTGACTGATAACAGAAACAAGTTTTTAACAGATAAGAGATTGTCATCACAGCGTGTAATCGATGATATACAGAGTTGTAAGTGAAAACAGATGTTTATCTTATATAACAAGAAACGGACAAAAAATGTGTGTTTTTAAAACAAGTAATATGGAAGATTTAAAACATGTTCGATTGCTATTAAAAAAGTCTGTGTACAAAATCACACTTAATTCATTTTACAATATCATATGAATGAATGACAGTTTACCATTATTTTATTTAGTGGAGGATAGTTTTCTGTGAACATTTAATTTAAAGTGTTTTTCTCGGATTGTGTGCATATCTAACAGTTACGTATTTTTATTGAACAATGCGTGAGGAGAGCACTAGCTTGCTATAGAAACTGATACAAAACAAGCATATTTTGTTATGATCAAAAGTCTGGGATTATTTTTATATATAGGAGGCATAGCATTTACTGGAATAAATTTTATTGAACTGATTACTTGACTTGATATATTATATATTATTGAGTAAAACATCATTACTGCCAATGTTATCATATTTCTGAATAATAACACAATATTTAATATGTTGTATTGCTCATGATTGTTTTTCAGAATCTATGCTATAATTTAATTTGATTTGAAGCAAATATTACAAACGAAAGCTAGATGTTTCATTTGCAGTCACACAATCGATACAAAAATGGTCATTTAAAAATGATTCTAAATATGCAATGACAGGATTTAATATAACGCTTAATACTGGAACAAAACTCCGATTGTGTCTCGAAATAAATGTTTTATAGCATCAAACCACGATAGATCTGATCAATTACTTTCAACATCAGAATGCATGTGAATGAAAAAAAATGTTAAAAATGTACACCATACAAAACAATTATGAAAAATGCGGCCTGTAAAGGAACGTTGTTTAAGGTAAACGGTAGTGCTTTGTTTGGATATGAACAAAGATTTTTCAAGTAATGTTGAAAAAAAGTAAAACACATTTAAACATTTGGAAGACATATTATGGTTATATATTTTTGAAATCTTTCAGAAAAAAACATGCTTGTGAAACATTGTGAAAATGTTTCCGTGACCATACTTTTGAAGGTTTTTAAAACATTTTTCAAACTGTTATTGAAATGTTTTTTTTAAAACATTTTGTCTTAATACTTTTATAACGTTTTCAAAAAAACATTCCATAAAACATTTTAAAAACATTCCATAAATATTCTGAAAGAAATGTTAGGTCTAACATTTTTATAACATTTCAGTAAAATGTTTTCTACAAAACAGTCTAGAAACGTTTCCGTAGCCATACAAAAAAAAGATTTTTAAACCATTTTTAAAACATTTCTTTGCTGGCTGGGAAACCACTCTGGATTTGATTGGACTTAAAATTTAAACTTCTGAATATTTTCATTAAGTTACTGAATATCAAAAATATTAAAACAAAAATAAAAAAAATAAAACTGATTGCATAGTTAAATTTCCCCCACATTTCGGGAGTTTGTGCACCCTATGATGCAAAGTCACCATTTACTCGCTGAAAAGTTAACATGATAATTATTAAAATCAGCTTCGAACTAAAACTTTAAAGAAAAAAAAAAGAAAAAAAGAAAAACAGGTATGGTCCAAAGAATACACGATATATAGTAATTATAAAATTATATTACTGATTTTTTTTTCTTTGAAAAGGTATGGTCCAATGTATAAATAAAATAACAAAATGCCGATGTTACTATGAAATAATTTATGCAAATGATTATTTCGACAACTTATATTTCTCCAGTGCAGATCGAATCAAAACATTTGGAAATCTATGAACCGAAATATAAACCTTTGGGAAGGAGTCCAACTGGCGTTTCAAGAAAAAGTGGCCTTTTAAATCAGGTGGTTGCGTATTCAAGGTGACGGCTAAGGCAAGTGTGTTTTTATGTGTAAAAGCTGATAAAAATATCCAGTGAGGACGGCACATACAAAAGAGGGGACACAAACACAGATAAACGACACGCACCCAAACTAAAACCAAGGGTGAGATTAGGTGAAATGGCAGAGTTAGTATCTATTGCTTCTTACAAGACACCTACCACGTTGAGCATGTCAGTTCTGGTAGAAAGTTAAATATTTCAGGTTTTTTGTCTTTTTTTGCTTCGTTTTTTTTTCTTTTTTTTTTGCATGCATCAGAAAAACAAAACTCATATTTCTTCTCCGACTATTGGCCATCCAGATAAAGAGTCTTCACCGGATGTAACATTTTTTTAACCAATTTAAACGTTAAGACCTATTGCGGATTTTTAATATAATCGGAAACTTCTTATTTCAAAACACCTTCATATTGATTTTGTGGAAATCAAGCTGTGATGAAGTGTGTTACCATTTTTGTCAAAGGTACAGCTCCAACATTCCCGTCAATAGGTAGAAATGCAGAAGATAATGTGGAAATATCAAATTAATATAAATTTACATAACTTGTATATTTAGGACTATTGTTTTTAGAGGAAAAATTCATACTGATCACCGAACGAACTACTTTTCGGACTCAAAATGGCTACCCTAGCCTGTATAAAGTACGTAATGTATGTTGAAGGAGAATATAAAGAAATCAAATGAATACCATTGCCGACAATCCTAAAATGTCTTGCCTTTGTCCAATTAAATAACATTCGGTGTCAACAGCAAAACATATTAGTAGTATTCTAGTCCGGAAAGTATATGAACTTTTATTGCTTGTCCTGCTATCTTGATAATGTCAACAACGCATATTCACTCTTTAGAAAATGTGCAAACTTGGTTGTACATGTCACATCAACATCGTGTACCTACTGATATGATCTCCGTTCATAGTTTTCAGCAGTCAATTGTTTGTATTAAAGACATAACTACATTGTTTGTTTAACCCTTGGTAAATAGTTGAACGTAAAAGGGATCATTATGAGCCGCTTTGACGCATGACGAAAAGCCATCTTTGAAATAAATTAATTGAATTCGTTGTAAATAAAGAATGTTATCAATATTATATATAAAGCTATTTCAAAGATAAGGCAATTTCAGATCTCAGTTAGAGTTCAATTTACAAATGATTTAAGTTATATTTCTTGTCTCATATCGTCTGGTGCAAGACGATTCCTTTTGGCTTGATAAATTAAAGATTTGGATAACAATATATCGTTTTCCCTTTGAAGCCGACTTCTTAACTAATTACATGAAAGAAACAAAAGCAACACAACGTGCTGGTTTGATATTGAGTATTGGAAACACGGCAAATTACTTAAAATCCGAATACTATGTGATTTATCTGTAGGTTTTAGAATTTGATTTGTACTGTACCCTTACAGAAATAAAAACGATCAGTCAACCGCCATCCCTTCGTCAGGGATCAGTCAGCGGGCAGTCAGCGATCAGTTAATTAACGTAATGTATTGTTATTTTTGCAACCCGTCAATTGACAAGAAACGTAATGGATGACGAAAAGTCTGTTCGTCAAACTCGCGTCCAGATTCGTCCATCTATCACGTGCATCATCAATACATCATCCCAACAGATCAATCCTTTTGCTGCTATTAATAAATAACTATTTCATCATATATTTTATGTTTCATTTTCATGGAGTTTGTAAAAAAACAAATTTCGAAAAGAACTGTTCCATTGGCAGGTTTTATTTCTCCATGCATTTTCATGGCGTTTTCACAAAAAAAAAGTGTAAAGGGAAATTTCGCACTGACCGGTGCATTTGAAATGACTGCATGACTTGACGATTTATAAGATTTTATCTAAATTTTCCATTTTTATGGATTTTATGGATTTTTAACCAAAAAAAAATGTGAAAAGAAAGCTGCATACTGACCGGTACATTTGCAATGACTAAAATGAAGTTTTACCATTGATTTTTATTATTATTATTTTTTTTAGTTTATTAGAATTTTGAAGAATCTGATGTGTAAGAAAAGTTTTAAACTGACTGGTACATATCTATTGACTAAAATGAAGATTTACAAGTGATCTTTTAACATTTTTTTTTTATTTTCATGCAATTTAGTTTAATAGGAAAGTTTCGCACTTAATGGTGTGTTTGAAATGACTTAAATGAATATTTACAAGTGATTTATTATTTTTTTTTCAATTTATTGAAATTTTGATCAAAATGTTATCTAAAAGGAAAGTTTCATACTGACCGCTACATTTGTAATGACTAAAATCAGGAATTTCTAAATGATCTCTTATTAAAATTGTTCATTTTAATGAAATTTTCATACAAATAATGTGATTTTTTTTTAATTTATTTGAATTTCGAACAAAATAATATGTAAAAGGAAAATTTCGCACTGACTGATAAATTTGTAATGATTAACATGAAGATTTCAAAGTAATCTTTTATCATTTCTTTTTATTTTCATGGATTTTTCATCAAAATATTGTATAAAAGAAAAGTTTCGCACGGACTGGTTTATTTGTAATGACTACAATGAAATTTACATGTGATTTTTATCTTTTTTTTATCATTTTCATGGAATTTTCAATATGATATTGTGTAAAAGGAAACTTTTGCACTGACCAATATATTGGTAATGGCTAAAATGAAGATAAGTGTTGATTTATTGAATTTTTCATTTTCACCGAATTTCCAACACAACAATGTGTGTAAGCAAAATTTTGCACTGACCGGTGTACTTGTTATGAGTAAAATAGATATTTACAAGTGCTTTCTTATTATTATTTTTAGTTTCATTTATTGGAATTTTGAAGAAAATTATATGTAAAAGGAATGTTTCACACTGACTGGTACTTTTGCAATAATTAAAATGAAGATTTCTAAGTAATCTTTTATTATTTTTTTTCATTTTCATGAAATTCTAAACAAAATAATATATAAAGGAAACTTTAGCGCTGACCGATGTATTTAAAATGACTTAAATGAATATTTACAAGTGACTTTTTATTGAAATTTTCAATTGTCATGGAATTTTAAACAAAATAATGAATGAAAGCAACGTTTTGCACTAACCGGTGTATTTTTAATGACTTACTGTAAACGTATTAATTTTGGCGATGTGCTTTTTTTCGCTATTTTCGCGGTTGGCTCTGGAAAGCGAAAAATAGTACCCGTGAAAATAAGTTTTTGTGTAGAAAAAGTCTTTTCAACATTGAAAACCGTGAAAATAGATACCTGCAAATATGTCGATCTTTCGTTAACTGCAGAAATAAGCATCCGCGAAAATTAATACGTTTACAGTAATTGAATATTTTCAAGAGATTTTTTTAATGTTTTTTTTTTTTATTTATTGTAATTTTGAACAAAAGAATATTTAAAAGCAAAGTTTCCCACTGACCAGTGTATTTGTAATGACTAAAATGAAGATTTCTACGTGATATTTTATCATTTTTTTCATTTCCATGGAATTTTAAACAAAATATTGAGTAAAAGGAAAGTTTTAGCACTGACGGCACACTTCAATGAAAATTTATAGATGTTTTTTTTATCAAAACTTTTCATTTTCATGGAATTTGGAAGAAAAAATAGTGAAAAGGAAAGATTACCTGTGACCAGTCAGTTTGCCATGACAAAAATGATCATTGAATTAAAATTTATCAATGTTTCGTATTTTCTTCATTTTCGTGGAGTTTAAGCAAAATAAAGGATATTAACTAGTGATTTTTCAATTCATAGATTTTATTATCAAGTTAAAGAATTTGACTATTCCCAGTCATTCCCATTCTAAATTTTATATAAAACAATTATCACGATTGGATTCGTTTCCTTTCATCGAAAAATTTCAGATATCTATTAACGTATTGATTATTTTGCATATCATTAAATGACGAGTCTTTTCTCGTCATTTGACGAATTGCATTCGTCAAGTGACGACTACTTGGACATGAATTGTTATGGACGTGAAACGACTCGTCCCATCCCCTCCCGTCAAGTTCCCGTCAGCGATCCGTTCACGTCCCGTCAGCAATCCGTTTCATATTTGTCAAACGGTAAGGGCTGCGTCGAACAGTACTGTAATATTAGCAAAATATTGGTAGAATATGGCAAGGCATCTTTCCTTCACATCACTTATACTCAGTGTAAAAGAGAATACTTTTATGTATGCATACTTGAAATTTCAACTGAGCTTTGAATACCATGTCAAAACAAACACATTTCTTAAGCATCAAGTTTCAATTCGATTAGATTGTATTTTGGAACTAAAGCTTGTTCAAACAAACACCATAACGGTCTTAAAAAAAGACTAAAAAAACAAAAACAAAAGAAAAAAAAACAAGTGGATAAATAGCGAAACTGGAAGAATTGTTGAAAATGTGTTACCTAAATTCATATTTTGGACTCTAGAACTGATATGTTTAATTCATTTACATGCTGAGATGTGCTTTATATCTCTGAAATTAAGACAGTACGGTTTATCGATTTTTAACTGATTCAGACAGATTTCATAAAATATAATGTTACGATGTTGTTAATTGCAATCTGGATAATATACATAATATTAAAATATATTGTCTTGAACAAAATATTTTTTTAATTTGACATAAGTAATGAAATACATTTTTTTGTGCTATTCTTTACTTTGATTTCGTCATCAACAAATTACAAAAAAAAAAAAAAAAAAAAAAAAAAAAAAAAGGACAACAGCAAATACCTACAATGGCCGGGAACTACAATAACATGTCACAATTTACAAGCTAAAAAATCTTAGCTAAAAAACAATAATGAAAACAAGAGACAAACATAAATAATGATAGGAACTTGGGTTAGCCGGACTTGGTACCGGCACTAGCAAAAGCCAGTGGTAGGGTTAAACCGGTTTATTGGTACCCAAACCTCCCCTTTCTCTATCCCGTTTCCCTATAGTATTAGAAACATTTTTTCTAAATTATGGATTTCCTTTGTTTGGGTTGTAGTGCTCCTGATGAGGAATAAATTTCCGAAATGGCCATACAGCTCATTAAAAGTATTGCAGTTGGAGTATTAAAACCGGCAGTAGAATGCCGACCAATAAAATAATACACAATGTAAAGTTGCGACGATTTGTATTTCAGGTGCACCTTGCGAACACTTCCTCGATTACGTCCTCTTTTTTAATTGCGTAAGAAAACAAACGCAAGTCAGAGGTTAGCTGTCATGGAATCAATTTGAAGGGAAGTCTTTTTTTAATGCATTCAGATGGAATGTTGCGTCATCATACATCTTTACGCGAACTTGGTTTTGTGATATTTCCATTAGTTATATTGAATGAAAACTTAAAACTAGAATTGTACTATTCAGACAAAAAGCTTACTGCTCAACAAACCTTATCCTGGCCGGAGGAAAGAAAACAACTTTGTTGCAGTCATATAGTTACAGTTACACATCAGTTTATTGGAATAAAATATTGAAAATCGTGATATTCTCATATTATTATGCATTCATAAATACAAATTTCAACTTTTCTAAGGTCAAAGAGAAAATGTAATGCAGATGTTTTATACACTGTTTTGTTTTATATTCATACACCAATATATATATATATGACAGTGTACTGGAATGCTATATATATATAGACTGAAGTGAATATTACACGTATTTAAAAGTTGCTATTTCCTGCACTGTATCAAAACATTATTTCATAAAATGAAACTTTTAAGTACACATACAATATTTTATAAATAAATTAAAAAGTAGTACTTAAAATAACTATACCATAAAAGGGATTGTTATAAAATTTAGTGTTTAAAAAACAGTCATATCGTCCTATACAAAATAATCACACATGATCCAAATTCAAATATAAATGTATATACATTTCGTACTCACTATGGTGCAATAACCTATGTAGATTTTCAACCTTTACACAGTATAATGAAACATAATATTTTCAGAAAAAGTTTAAAAGTAGGAAGTTAGAATATTAATGGCTTATGTAATCAGATATTTAATAAATCATTGGATGATGTTTTTATAAAAGAAATTCAGTCTTTTGACATAATAGGTTAATTAGAAACTAAAATAAGTGAATCCAAGAACTTGTATTTCCGAGGGTTTTACTCAGTTCATATTAAAGGACCAAAAGAGGATAAATACTCTACTTCAGGGAGATCATTACACTTATTAAAAAACAACATCAAAAAGGGAGTTTGTTTTAAAGTAATAAATCAACTGAGATCCAGTGGTTAAAGTTATCTAATGATTTCTTCAAATTTGGAGAAGATGTTTATATTTGTTTTACATATATAGCCCCTGTCCAATCTAGTTATGTAGCAAGAAACGACCTTCATATATTAGACATCTTGGAGAAGGATATTCTTTACTACAAGAACAAGGGCAAAATTCTAATCTTAGGGGATATGAATGCCCGAACTGGTTAATGCAATAGTGGTTATGATAGCAATGACAAATATATACCAGTTCCATATGATATAGTAAATAATTTTTGTGAGCACAACAGAAAAAGCGCAGAGTTCAAGAGGTAAAGATCTGATTGAATTGTGCACAGGTTTGAATATGAAAATATTTAATGGAGGAGCCCTTGGGGACTGGTGTGGTAAATTTACTTATTTTCAATATAATGGTTACAATTTTACTACTGAAAGCTCCCTAAAAGCTTTCAGTAGTGAAATTGTAGAAGAAAAAAAAAATCAACGAGTTCCCAGTCACAACAGGTGATGATCATCATCTTAATAGTTATGTAGGTGTTAATTCGTGTCTAAAGAAAGTTGACAATATTATGTATACAGCCTATGATCAATGTCTAAGAAAGAAAACTCTACAAAAAAAAAAGGAAAATAATAAAACAGTTTTCAAGAAAAAGAAATGGTTTGAAAATAAGCTAGAAAATATGAATAGAAATCTTTTTCATTAGAGTAATCTATATTCAAAATTCTTCCACAAATCCAGTTATAAGAGGATCTTTTTTTTTCAACAAAGGCAAATATTTAGTAAACTTTGTAAAAAAGTTTGCAGAGATTTCAAAACTCAAACCATAAGCAAACTAAACAATTAATTTGAAAAAAGACCCAAATGCATATCGGAAACTTCTAAAAGATCTTAAAAACGAAGAAGGGATTGTAGATAATAGTCAGGAAATTTCTCTTGACGACTGGTCGGTATATTTTGAAAATCTGTTTAGTGTAAAATCAGAATTCTTCGAACAAAATAAGAATTATCAAAAGTTGTTCGATTTAGACAAGGAAAAAAACCTTCTCGGACATTGACTACAGAATAACAGAAAATGAAATATCAAAAGCTATACAAAAATTAAAGAATAATAAGTCTGCTAGACTAGATGGAATTAAAACTGAAATGTTTAAAGGTAGCCATACATTTCATGTATGACTAAGGTATTTAACAGTGTTTTGAATAATATACTTCAAACATACTTTGACAAAAACAGTATTACAGAATCACAAATATGGTTTCAACCAAAGGCAAGAACAAGTGACGATATGTTTGTATTAAGGACACTGTATGGTGTACTTGTACATGAGATAATATTTCATGTGTACACTTTATTCAATAACTATTATCTAAATTTATGTAAATTCTAAAACCTAAGGATTGACTCCCACCATCATAGCTTTGTCCTTAGCGATATTTAATATTACTGATTATTCGGATTTCGTTTGGTTGTATGTATTTCAAACATTTTGTTTTTAAATTAAAGATTTCCTTTGTTTGGGTTCTAGTGCTGCTGATGAGGAATTAATTTCCGAAATGGCCATACAGCTCATTAAAATTATTGCAGCTGGAGTTAACATATGTGTTATGGTCTCATCTTCTTTTACTCCATATCCTTTCGTAAAATACTGATTAAAAAGTATAGTGCAAATAGGTCAAAATTATACACACGTTTTATTGACTTTGCAAAAGCTAATGATACAGTCTTGCATTCTGCACTCCTATACAAGGTAAAACATATTGGTTTAAAAGGCAATTTTATAGTTCTTTAAAAAGTATGTATGATTCCAATAAACTATTTGTAAGAACAGGGGACAACCTATCAAAATCATTTTCTCCAGCTGTTGGTGTTCGCCAAGGTGATAACTTAACCTATTTAATTTGTATATAAACGATCTACATAACTGTTTTAAAAGGGAAGATACCCGGTCCTTCTTGATAACAGTGTGCTCAATTGTATGTTATATGCAGATGATCTTATTTTATTGTCAACAAGTCAAAAGGGATTACAGAGTTGTTTGAATAAATTGGTCTTCTTGTGTGACATGAATGGACTGAAATCAAATATAAAAAAAGACAAAATACTGATTTTCTCTAAAGGAGGAAAGCTTCAAAATGCTGAAATATGGGGTACATTAAAATATCCTTCATTTAATAACAATTTTATTCCACGTTTGCATTATGAGAGACTGCACATTAAGTTTCTTTTAAAACGTTTGTGGTACGAACAAGAAAGCAACCAATTACGCTATTCTTGGAGAACTAGGGAAGTTTTCGATATATATTGATGCAGTACTGAATTCTATAAAATATTATACACAACTAAGAGACCGAACATATAACAAACTCGTTGACAAAGCATTTAAAGAAAACATTTTCTTAACAGAAAACAACAAAAAATGCTGGATAAATGATATTCATATATTTATAAAAATGCTGGAATCTCTAGCCCTAAAAATAATGAATTACATCAAATCATAAAGGCAAAGTACGTATTGAATTTAAAGATAAATGGAGATCTGTTTTATCAGAGAGTGAATCCAAACAATCAGGGAAACTTCGGACATACGCTTCATTCAAGGTTTTTTTTAGATAAAAATAAAAATATTTCGAAGTAATAAAAAATCCCCAAATTAGAAAATGTTTTACTCAATTTAGAATCAGTGCTCATTCCCTTGAAATTGAAAAGGGGAGTTATAAAAATATAGAAACGGAAAAACGAAAGTGCACACTATACAATTGTAATGAAATCGAGGACGAATTCCATCTTCTATTTACATGTCCTCTATACGAAAACAAACGAAGAGAGTTTGTGTGCACTCTCAACAGCAATCCTAACTATTCCAATCTGTCACAGCTTTGGTTTGGCTTATGTCCAATGAAGATAAAAATATTTATAATAAATCTTTCAAAATATATTTATGATTGTTTTGAGATTAGAAAAAACAAAATGTTATACAGTGGTTATTAGTAATAGGAATTGATCTGTAACATTTCTCCCAAAGGGCAGCTCCCTTTATAATAATATAATTCATTTGTATGCATTTTGTTTGTATTCTAGTCATTAAGTTCGTGTTTGTAGATGCTGTGCTTGTAATCTTTAGTTTGTATCTCTTTATTTGTAAAAAAAAAAAAAAAAAAA